>CAUYRH010106118.1:0-13551 GCA_963574655.1 Perodicticus potto | reverse complement strand
CATTTGTTAAACTGATAGAGGCCACCTACAGGAAACCCACAGCCAATATCATATTGAATGGTGTAAAATTGAAAACATTTCCACTCATATCATGAATGAGGCAAGGATGCCCACTGTCTCCACTGCTATTCAACTAAAAGTAGACCTACTGTTTGATCCTGCAATTCCTCTGCTAGGTATATACCCAGATGATCAAAAATTATTTTACAACAAAGACATTTGCACCAGAATGCTTACTGCAGCCCCAATTCACAATAGCCAAGACATGGAAACAGCCCAAGTGCCTATCAACCCATGAATGAATTAACCAATTGTGGTATATGTACAGCATGGAGTACTATGCAACCATAAAAAAGATGGAGATCTCATATCTTTTATGTTTACCTGGATGGAGGTGGAACATATTCTTCTTAGTAAAGTATCTCAAGAATGGGAAAAAAGTATCCAATGTACTCAATACTAGTATGAAATCAATGTATAATCACCTACACATTCATATAAATGGCAAAACGTAACTATAGTCCAGAAAGTAGAAAGGAAGAGGAGAGAGAGGGGAGGGGGATGGGCGATATGAGAGGAGGGAGGGTATTTGGAGGGACCTCATCTAATGTGCAAGATGCAATGGTACATTTCAAAACTATTAAGAAATGAGTATAATTGTGATGGGTGTATTAATTAGTTGAGTATAAGCATTTCACATTGTATATTGAAGCAGTACCCTGAACCCCATAAATCCATCAATGTACAAAGTTGTAATTTAATAAAAAATAAAAAAAATTTTTAAAGTAAAAAAAAAAAAGAATGGCAATTTGACAATTTCTGTCCTAATTAAAACTGCACTTACCCATCAGTTCCATTTCTAGGAGCATGTCCAAAAATATACTTGCATCCCTACAAAATGTCTTCATTTAAAACTGTAAGTTAGCTGTTTTGGAAAGAAGTATGGAGAATCCTCAAATATCTAAATATAGACCTTCCATTTCTCATCCTGTAATCCCATTACTAGGTATCTACCCAGAAGAACAAAAATCATTTTACCACAAAGACATTTGCACTAGAATGTTTATTGTAGCTCAATTTATAATTGCCAAGTGGTGGAAGCAACCTAAGTGCCCATCAACCCATGAATGGATCAATAAACTGTGGTATATGTAGACCATGGAATATTACTCAGCCATTAAAAAGATGGAGTCTTTATATCTTTTACATTTACCTAGACGGAGTTGAAATACGTTCTTCTTCGTGAAGTATCACAAGAACAGAAAAATAAATGTCCAATGTACTCCATACTAATATGAAATTTATATATAAATAATTACATATAGAAATTTATATATAAACAATTACATATATACATTACATGTTCATAAGAACAATAAAACACTTAAAAAATGTTATTTACATCTAGAGATGGAATAGGACTATGGTTAAGGGCACGAACAGCAGGATTCAAGTCTAGGTCTCCACTTGCTGCCTGTGTCTTGTTAGGCAAGTCATTTAGCCTCTCTCTGCTGTAGTTTTTCCCTATTAAAAAAAGATGATAATGAGATCAACTTTATCGGATAGTGGTGACTATTGAGTCAGTCTGTGCAAAGTGCTGTCTAGGATGTGTGCCTCATAGGTTTTAGCTTCTATTATAAAAATAAAAGAGTGATGTGATAAGGTAAAAAAAAATAAAACCATAAGTGTCAGCCCTGTTTATAACAGCCAAAAAAGCAAAAAGAGAAAGAAAGAATCCAAATATCTATCAGGAGCAGACTGGTTACAAAGCATTATATTCAAAAGGAATGATCTCATTAAAAAAAAAAAAAGCATTGCATGTATATACAATGAAGTACTGTGGAAATTTTAATAAAAAAAGAAAAGGAGAAAAGGAATACATTGTGAGCTCTTGATGTTCTTTTGTGCGTTGGTCTCCACCATACATTGTTATAGGAAGAAAACAAGGTGCGGGAAAACATGTGAAGTTTGCTAAAATCTGTGTGAAAGGGGGAAGACTATATACATGTACATTTATTTTACTTGCACAAGCATAAAATGTCTCCAGAAGAATAAGCAAGAAATGTATGTCAATGGCTGCTGTCAGTGATGGGACAAGGTAAGAGAGCCTTTATACCTTTCAAATGTTTTGAATTTTGAACCAAGTCAAAACACAAAATAAATAATAATTCTAAGGGAGACAAAGCCAATAAAGCCCAAATCTTCAAAATGAAAACCTTAAGAAAACTAGTGGAAATAATTCTTTTAACTTCTTTAATGTAAAAAATTCTTTTTTTGTGATTTTTGTGCTAACTTTTAAAATAATATCGTTTATTTTATTAAAGACTTCTAATACACATTAGTTGCTTAATTCACAGTGACAAACATAATGCATTTTAAATGTTCCTGACTCTTAGGTTCATCTTCATCTCTGACAGAATGATTCTACCACAGTTAAGGAACATGAGCCGATAGAGAAACCTACAGAGTGTCCCTTACTCATCATAGGAAAGGGATATGTGAGAAGCCACCCATTTTTTACAAAATATATTTGGTCAGTGGATGACCTCATAATTTTCACCGGGTATTGCTCATACTTTCCTTTTATATTTAGGAAAACCAAGACATGGAATAATAAAGTAACTTCTCTGGTTATACCATTAGTGAGAAGCAGATTTTATGAGATTTATGTCTCTGCAGTTACCAGAAAGTGTGTATCATTTGTGTCTCTGATTTGGGCCCTAAAAATGGTACTAAATAAAGACTCACCCCAAACACCAGTATTCTAAGATCTTGCAACCAAAGCTGGTTGCACTGGTGGCCATGCTGTGTCCTAGTTTGGGGCTAGTGCTACATGCAATTTGTGGGGATGAATGAAGGCAAACAGCTACACAAGGCTCATGATGTCCCCCACCTCTGCCTCTCTGCTCCACCTGCCATATTTGTTGGTGCCTCTGACCCAGAGCCTTGCCGATGAGCACAGTCACATCCTTCTATGTGGGGAAGACAGTGTGGCCATGCTACTCATCCCCACCCCAGTTCTCAGTGCACCAACAGCTGGTAAGATGAGAATCTGCCTGGGTGAGGAACTTAGTCATCAGCTCCTTCTATTAATGTCAACTTAAAACCAAGCAATGGAAACGGCTGGTAGCAGGAATGAGACCTATTCCCTACTTAACAAGACAACCGAGAGCCTTCTCTCCCCACCCCATAATCTTAACACCGGTACCTTCTAGCTGTGTCTGTTGGCCATTTGTGTTATACTTTTCAAAGAATCAATAACATTTCTGATTTTGTTCATGTACATAGGAATGTGCTTGATCTGAATATTCATTAAAAATATTTTTTTTAAACTTCATATATGTCAGATTCTCTGTAGACACAGAATCATCTTCTGGTAGAAACCATATCGGGGAATTTTTATGTCTTCACCACATCATGACAAGAAAGATTCATGGAAATTTTGGGACTTGGTGGGTTGGAATTTTTCTAGTTTTCCTAATGTGTTTACTTTTTAGAAGCAAGCTGTAGATAACAGTGGTGACTTTGTGCTGAGCAGAATTGTATTTTTATATCCATTTCGGAAAGATTAGACTCATCAAGAGGCCAGAAATCATTTCATTTCCAGCTACCTAATTCTTGGCTGAAGTTTTAAAGGAAAATTTTTGAGGGTTTAAATTGCATATTTGCACTGTAGTTTTGGTTCTACCTACTTGAAAATGGAGAAGTACATGTGTATAAGATCATTCCTTGTATCATATGTAATACAGTTGAACCTCCATAGTTGATACTTCCTCACACTGACCACCTTAAGGTGACCTAAACTTCATAGACCAGGCACGCACCACATGTATGGTGAATTCCAAACTGAACCATCATCTGTATGCTGATTTCATTCTCACTTTTGTGGAAAGAAGAAGGCAGGAGATAAAGTGGCATACTTGGTCATGCACCATCACAGGCAGGTGGGACACATCTATCCCTGATCCCACTAGGACCACCCTCAGAGTGGGGCATGATCAGAAGTGTGAAGGCTTAACTCCTATGTGGAGCCTCTGAAATTACATAACGTATAGGTTGTAACTCATACATATGCATGCATTTCATTCTTACCAGAGGGGAAAATGCTGCACACGCCCAGCTCCACTGCTTTTGTTTCATTTTTTGATATGTGCACTGTACTAACACTCTCTATGTCTCCACTGGCTGTGAATAAGGAGGGACCTTAGGGAAAAGAAGGACAGGCTGCCTTATCTTTCTCTGTTGTTACTTTCAACATAGAGGTTGAAAACTACAGGGAGGTGACATGAGCAAGAAAAGCAGTGAAAAAAATTCTTCTTTTTTCTCTGCAGTTAAAGTGGCTTAATTCAACCTGGGTGCAGGTGGGATAAGATTTCCAACTAGCCCAGGAAGAAATCCACACATGGGTAATGGCTAACAGGGGTTTTAAAAGTCAGGAAGGTGAGGGTTGGGACCTTCCCTTTCCTGGGTTGGACATCTGTTCTAATGGTGGGGGTTGGACCATTTACTTTTCCCAGGTGAGACATCCAGTGGGGTAGGGCAGGGGTTGACCCATTCGCCTTTCTTAGGTGGGACATCTGGTGGGAAGGGGTAGGGGGTTGATTCTTTTAGGGAGGTCTACCTTATTTGGGTGGGGTTTAACTCTATCATTTCCAGTCTTTTTTGTCTATTCTAAGGAGGCGGGATGATGGGCGTGGTATCTCTTGACTACCTACTGCCGGGGGAGGGGCTGCGTGGGCTGCCTGTAAAAAGAATGGGAGGGGGAGGGGAATGGGGTAGGAAGTGGTGTTTACAGGAACTCTTTTGGCTTTTTCAGTCTGAGCTGGTTGGTATCTAGTAAGGTGAGAATATTAGCAGTTGTTTTCGGGTGACTCGTTAATAAATTGAGACATGAGGTGGAGGGTTACAGGTTCAAAACTGAGAATGAAGAAAAAAATCATAATTAGTGACCTTATCAGATAGTAACCAAAGAGGAAGATGAACAGTGAGAGGCAGACACAGTTGGAGTTTCCAGGGCTCCCAGCAATCCTGAGAGGACATCTAATATCCATTACCAAGATCTCTGCCCAATTTTAGAGGATTTTTACAAGGTGGCAGTGTGGAAGAAGTTGCTCCTGTTTTTCTGTTAGAAAAGAGAAAACATTGGCTTACCTTCTATAAGCAAAAATACCTACAGTTCAGTTTTCCAGGATGCTGTCCAGTAGGCATTCTGATTTTCCAGGGGTCATTGGTCTTTTGCAGTTGGGCTCAGGAGGGAATTTCAGCCTTGTTCTGAAAGTGTCTGCACTGGATCTTCAGAAAGACCAGGGCAGCCAGATCTCTGTGGGCTAGACATGGTTTGAGGGGGTTTTGGATATGGGGCACTGCTTTGCCCAGAGGCCTGGTTTGCTGCACTTACAGCATAATCCTGGGGAAGATTTCTTTTTGTTTTTGGAATGTCTTGTTGAGTTTTAAGAAGTAACCAGGTTTTGCTTCATGGCAGAAGCCAATACTGGAATTCTGAGAGGCACTGCCACACCTTGAAGGCCAGGTCAAGGAGATCTCACTGGTTGGTCTGATGTCTCTGGGGGGAATTTCTGCCATTTTCTTTTTCTACCATGTGCAGCAGAGGGTGGTTGGGGGGTGGTGGAGGGGTCATGGGGTATTAAGGGAAGAATAAGGACATGGGGGTTGGAGGGCAATGAGAATGGGTGGCTGATGGGAGGTTACAGATGGAAGAGAGGTATTCCACATAGAGAAATTTCCTGTGTGTTCTGGTGGAGAGAATGGAGGGATTGTAAGAGGGGGCATTGAAGAGGAGCAGTAGGGACTGTGGAAAGGCATCAGGAGAAGCTGGTGTTAGCCAGGCCAGGAGAATCTGAGAGGGTTCACATGATGAACACATGGAAGGAATGTGTCAGAGTGTGAGAAATGCCTGGATATAAGGGATCTCTGACCATTTGCTTAATTTTTGACAGTAATTATTGAGATCAGTGAGAATTGAGAAATTGAAGGTGCCATGTTGAGGCTACTGCAAGCCACTGTCAAATTTGTACTTAGGCCAAGCATTATTACAGAAAAAAAATGAGACATTTTGGTTTCAGATCAGAATAGAGTTTTAGAGGCTCAAGATTAGTCAAAAGGCAGTTTAGAGGTGAAGAAGGAGGAATGTGTGACACTAGAGGTAAAAATCAGCTTAGAGGTGAGCAAGGGGAAATCTGTGACTGAGCAGTGCCCATATCAAAAACTGGAGGTAGGAAAAGAAATGAAATTAAAAGGAGAATTTAGGAGGAGGAAGAAAGTCAGAAAGCCGAGAAAAAAGGGGTGATCCAGGCCTCCAGGAGATCACTGTATGAGTGAGATTGACTCCATGAAACTACTGAAAATTGTCTAGCCCACAGTAGGACAATGAAGGAGCCTAGCTCCTGGAGGCTGGTGCCAGGAGATTGCCCAGACTCTCAAAGTACAACTTCAGTCAAAAGTGGGCCTGGCCTTTGCAGGTAACCTTAACCAGTCAGAGGGCCAACATTAGGGCACCAGAGGGATAAGGCTGGGGAACCAGCCAGAACCTTAACCAGTCAGAGGGCCAACATTAGGGCACCAGAGGGATAAGGCTGGAGTCCCCAGACCTACCAGAGGGCATCCCCAAACATGAGGCACTGGGCGGGAGGCTGAGCCTGGCTTACTGGGGTGGCCAGGGCTGGGATCAGGGAAGCGAGGCCTCCAAGTGTGAAATCAGCTGGAAAAAAAATGAGGAGAAGGGAAAAGAATGACTGGGGCTGAAATCAGGGAGAGGTCTCCACATGTGAAACTAGCCAGAAGAAAAATGGAAGAGATGGAAGTATGAGGCCCAGAGATGGCCAGAGAGGGAAAGAGGAAGCTAAGAGTAAAGGATGGGAAGAGGAGTTTAATAAAAGTTTAGAAAGGAGTTCTAGATGACAAAGCTTATCATTAGATGGATGAAGTTTACACAGGGTCGGTAGAAGAGGTTTCCCGTTTTCTTTTGTCTTGCTAGAAGAAGGGTCTGTTTAGCTGGGTCCAATGGGGGTATACTTCTCCATATCCTGGGTTTGGCACCAAATGAAAGCTTATGGAAAGATGAAAGATTATTCTGAAGTGCAAGACAAAAGGAAAATGGAGGCTCATTTTGTGCAATTAAAATGTCTTTATTCCACCTGGGTGCAGGTAGAGTAAGATTTCCAACCAGGAAGAAATCCACCAGAAAAAATCTTTAAAACATCATTTCTAAAAGAAGGTTGTTTACTATTTTAATTCAATATGTTTCTTCTTTTTAATTGCATTATCTCTCTGTACATATATGTCTTTCTTTCATTAAAATGTAAAAAGAGAGTATCATAAATTAACAAATGTGTTGCTGTCCACTAGCCTGCTTGATCGATGACGCAGAGTTAAGCACTACAGATGAAATGATTTGAAACAGGAAGACTGGGGCTCGCTTGGGCACTCAGCAAGCAACCCATCTTTATTCACTGTATTATATATCTAAACTCATCAGATAAGAATAAACAAGAATAAAGAAAAAATACACTAGTTGAAACTGCCACAAAAAACTTCTCCTCAGCATAAATGTTGCAAAGCACATACACTTCATTTCTAATTCTGGAGCATCTAACTTAAAGATAAACTACCAGGACATCAGGCTGTCTGTTCTGTTTGTCCACTCCCCTCAAACATTGAAGGAAACTTATTGTATAACTTGAAGTTAGGGAACAAAGTGCAACAGCCTACTGCCCCAGACAGGTGTTCAGTCTCCAGCTGTGACTTGGTGGGGCCCTCCCGGTGCATTCTTTTCTCAAGGCATAACCGCCCACTTAGACTAGCAAGGCTGTTTTTAGCAAGCAAGGAGGAGTTAACCCTTGAGTCTCGCTTCTAGCCTGAAAATGGAATTTTCCCATCTCAGGGCCTCGTACTTCAAGGAGTACATATGAGACTGAGTCACCGTCCCGGGGTACAGGGGACTGCACCCCTTCACAAATGTAATTTGTTTGGTGAAGGAAAGTTTTTAAAAAATAAAACTATATTCCTTATCAGACCTTTATTTTTCTTCTGTTGTTTCAGTCTCAGAGTACATCCCACAAAGTACTAAGTTAGGGCGACAAACGAAAGCATCAGTTTCACTTTCCAACACTGTTAACTGTTCCAATGAAAATATACAAGGATAACAAAATATCTGGCAATTTAGAGGCTTATTTTTGAAGACGCTGAGAACATCTCAAACCCCAATGCAGAAGCTAGGGCAAGTTGCTTAATTAAATATATTGTATCTTCTACACCACACTAGCAAAGTGGAACAAAGGTGCAATTTGATGAAACAAATTTAATGTTTAAAGAGCTGAAACTTTTAAAAACTGGTGAAGGGACTATTGCCCAAATTATGGTGTAAATCAGAAAGCTCAATATGCAAGGGATTCTAGGTGGACCAATGCCACAATTGTGGCTTCAGTGCCCTCAAGCACCTTGATCCATGTGGGATCAAGGATGTGATCTTTCTGAAGTGAACACTGGTCATTCTCCTGCAGATTATTAGTTCATTCTGTAATTCCTGTTAGTTTGTAAATACTTGTCACACTAGGTCCCCATATATTTGGGGCACAAACTATGCTCAGACCTCCTCTGGTTACATCCAAGCCCAAACAGTTGATGCCAGCAGAGCAAGGTTGATGTGGAGAGTGGGAAGGACCTGAGCATGCAGGAGCCCCCAGAGCTGTGTATAAAGTTCTGCCTCTGGGCCACCCTCTGACCCATGCTCAGCCCCTTCCTGGGTGTCTGCCATTCCTGGGACCCCAAAAACACTGGAGCTTAGAGTGGGCAGCTCCCTAGGAGGGGTCAGGTGTGGTCCTAGTGATCCTGTTCCTCTGCCTCACAGGTCTCTTTCAGCATCTTCTGATAATAGAAATCAAACCAAACTAGCTTAGGTGGTGGTTCTCAAAGTGGGATCCAAGAAAAAGCAGCATTGGTATCAGCTGGAAACTTGTTACAAATGTGACAGTCAGACCCTACCCCAGATCCTCTGAATCAGTTCAGCATTTTAACAAGCCCTCCATCAGAGTTATGGTTTTCAGTTCAATTCTCTCTCTCTCTCATACACACACACACACACACACACACACACACACACACACACACTCATTCACTTGACTCTCAATATTGAATAGCTCTGATATTTAAGTAGTCATTATGTGGGATACCTGTTTTTGCTAGAATACTCCTTACTCAATCAGCTGGGCCCTGGTCCAGATAAAGAAATTACCAACCTGGTTTCAAGCAATGCACTCTTGCCTGGGTTTCTTCTGGGCTCCTACTTATACCTCGAAATGCCAAATGCAGCTGAAATACTGTTTCCTTTATTGGGTTTCTAGGGCTCCTTGGTCAGAGTGTTGTTTTGCATATACATCCAAAAACCAAATGTGCATGTCTCACTAACCACTTGTGTTAGAATTTCCTTACTGCTCTCTGCCTGGGCAAGACTGGACCAACCTTGAGGGCAAATTGAGTTTGGTTACTCTTACCTCAGCCTCAACTCCTCTAATGCCCTGCACACAATAGATGTTTGAAAAATTGTCACCAAAAGGGTTCCCTGGGATGGCCTAGCAGACAGGAAGTAGAATGGGAAACCACAAGAGAAAAGTGGCTGGGAGAAGATTCTCCAAATCCCTCTTCTAGGCCACAGAGCCCACTGAGACTCACTTTGGGGCCCTCCCACCTGTCTAGTCTCCCCTTATCAGGCACTTGCATGCCCTCCAGAGCCTACTACCTTCAGGATCACCCTCAGACACTACTTTCCAGGATCACCCTCCAGGTCAGCCAGGCGCAAACCCTGAAATAACTTCCTGCTTTGGCTCTAGGTGCTCAGCTGCAACTCTGAGGTTAATTTCAGTGGGAGTTGGGGATTATCCAATTGGGATGTCACTAGGAGTGACGATTCTGGCTTTAGATGAGGCCAGTCACACAGGGAATATGTAGTTTTGGTGTCTACAGGGGTCAGGAGATATTTAAAGATGACCTCATTAATAAGCTATCTAACAGAGGAAAACAAACTGTCAAACAGAACAAGACAAACCCACAGCACATAATTGCCCCTTTCAAGCAAAAACTCACAACTGAACTACTCCCTTTGTTTTATTTAATTAAAACACCTGTGGCCTAACTCTTGCAAGAGTTTCATTTTCTCTGCCTGAAGAGCCCTGAGGGGACAGTAGGCTACAAGCTCCTGGCTGTAGCTCAGTTCCTGCCCAAACCACACCCCCTAGAAAACACCTGCCTGCAGGGGAAAGAGGAAGGGGGAAGCCAACTCCCTGATAGCAGGTTCTGTTCTCACTGCAGTAGAGAAAGAAAAACTACCATTTTTACTTTTTGAAAGGCAGAGCAGCTTTTCCTCACCTGCTGGCACCTTTCTGGCACCTTCCCTCTTGCCAGGCCATTTCCCTTCTCTCTCCTAACTCCACACCATCTTGAGAAAGTAAATAAATTTTTTACATCTTTATAGCCTAATCTTTCTGTGAAAACTCTTTCTCTGCCCGTGTACTAATTTCACTGTAGCAGGAAACCGATGCAGACAGAAGACTCCAGAAACCAGTTGGAAGAGGAAGCAGCTTCCGAGCCCACCAACTTAATCTCTTGCCTTTCTTTTATACTTTTTTTAGGTCTAGGATGCACGTGAAAGTCATGAAGGATGTGAAAGAGGTGACAGATGTGAAAGTCTTGGGACTCAAGAGAAGGTCAGATTGGCCTGTGCCCTTAGTACCGGGTAGGCTACCTGTCCTCAAAGGTGAAAGTTCCTTAACAGAAAGTTAAGGAAGTTACAAGGTTACTACCTAGGCCCAGCACATATCAAGGGAAGGGCATACAGATAACAAAGACATCTGATGAAGTAGAGGTAGGAGTGTTACAGACTGTTTGACTAATGCCTATACAGAGTGACCAGGACAGATCTTTAGCTCTGCTTTTACTCTCTTGCCTCATTCCCCTCTTTGAGACTCAGAACAGCTTGTTATGAAGTCTTATCACCATCTTCACTAACCTGTGTCACAGTTCGTTGGTGATGCATGTAATACACTCCACCTGGGGCTCTTTGAGACACAGCTGAACTCACTAGGTTCCTCACCACATCTGGAGTAGTACTGGCAATAAGCATGAGAGGAGAAGGCAAGTACCCAATAACAGTAAGACTCCTATTATAAGGATCTCAAAACCTCCAAAAGCAGAGAACCATCCTCCAAAGATGGATTTTGGATCAAATCCATACCACATCTGTACCGGCACATGAGCCAATTTGAAAAGTTCATTAGCTATATTTTCCGCCACTTGACCTTGATCATCTATTTTCAGACAACAGTTAGTTAGATTGAACTTTCCACATACTCCTTCTTCTGCAGCAAGTAAATAATCTAAAGCCAATCTGTTTTGATACATAGCATTTCTTATTTGGGTTTGCTGGTGGGAAAGAAGGGTCAAAAGCTTTGCTACTCTCATTAGTGATTCTAAGACTGCCAGCAATCATATGATATGATTTAGCATATAGATAGAGGTCCAGTAACCCCATGACACATCCACTGCCCATGCGCTGGCCCATAGTATTGTATAATTCTTTCTGGGGGCCACTCATCATCTTTCCACTCTCCTATTTGTAAGTCTTGACGATGCCACTGGACTTTTTCATCTGGAGTGGCTATGGGAAGTTCAAATAGTTCTCCTGCCTTGATGGGCAGTAGAAAGAAAGAGGGTTTTATAAAGCCTATGATACAACTGCCAGTCCATTGATCAGGTACCTGGGCATATGCCTTATGCCCACAAATTCAATACATTCCCTGAGGAGGGAAAGGGGGGCACTTGATGGACAGAAACCTCACAGATCACCAAGGCTTGTAGGAAAGGTCTTTATTGGTGGGGGATGCTGCAGAGCAGCATTAAGGAGGAGAGAAGAGAGAGAGAGAAAGACAGAGAGGGAAAGAGAAGGGAGAAGAAAGGGGCAAAGAGGAGAGAGAGAAGAGAGAGGAGAGATAGATGGATATGGGAGAGAGAGGGGCAGAGAGGGAAAAGAGAGAACAAAAGACGACTGCACCTTATATCGGTTCAGTTAGGGGAGGTGCTGGGATGGTAGAATAGCCATTGAGGAGTTTCTGTTCTGGCATGAAGGGCCGTTGGGGGTGGGCCATAAGTTTGAACTTTTCAGTGGATAATTGGGATAGGGAGATGAAGTTTTGCAATTATCTAACATTCCTCCCTTCTTGATAAGTTAAAAATAGATGGTTGGCCTTGGGATAGGGGATGTTGAGTTCTCTCTTCTGTAGCTTCTTCCTGCTGAGAGGGGCATGTAGTTTTTAATTGGCCAACTAGAGGGTGATAATGATTTTTCATTGGGAGGATGTAAGTTTTTGATTTCAGATTGTCTTTTTAGCGGTGGTTGTTTAGAAGTGGTGTTTAGGAAAGTATTATGGCCTGGAGTAGAATGTAGTCCAAAAGATTGGATAGAGAATGAGGGGATAAGACAGTAGTAGGGGAACCGAAAGTGAGTTTGTTTGATTCTTGTATCAGAGTAACTGCGGCTGCTAATGCCTTGAGACAAGGGGCCTAACTTTGAACAGTGTGATCTAATTGTTTTGAGAGATAGGCAATTAGAGCAAAGGTGAGGCCTAGCTGATGTTCAAGTACATGGAGAGCAAACCCACAGTTTTCTGTAACATATAGGAAGAAATGACAAGAGAGATTAGAAAGGTGGAGGGCTGGAGCTTCTAATAAAGCACACTGTAGAAATTTAAAAGAAGTGGAAATGGAAGTTAGGAGAGGTTCATGAGGGTCACTTTGAGTAAAGAGTAGTTAAGAGAGAAAAGTTGGGAATTTATGCTTTGAGGTATCTGGTTAATTGTAAAAAGGAGAGGAGTTCTTTTTTTGTAGTGGGTAGAGGAAAGTTACAAAGAAGGCTTTTTTATCTATGGTAATAGCTTTGAAGTTTGGGGACAAAAGGACACTAAGATGATTTTTTGTTGGAATAATTGAATCTTTTAGGGAGAGATTCCACATCTTTTATTTGTAAGGAAATTAAGGAGGGAACAGGTGTTGCATTTAGAGTTATGTAAGGTGCGACTATAGAGTAGGAAGTTATTGATATATTGAACTAAGGTTGAAGGAGAGGGATCATAGGATTGGAGGTCTCGTAATAATGTGTGGCTAAATAAGTGGAAGCTGTCATGAAATTCCCGGGAGAGGACAGTTTAAGTAAGTTGGAAAGAGGTTTGAGAGGTAGGGCCAGTCCATATGAAGGCAAATAGGTTTTGGCAATTAGTGTGTAGTTTAAGAAGAATTGGAGAGTAGGAGGCAATTGAGGGGGTTTTAGTATTTTAAACCTTAGGATTTACTTGTTCTAGTGGAATGGGTCAGGGTGATAAGTTTTCTTTTTTATTATTATATTTCTTTTTTTTTATTGAATCATACCTGTGCACATTAGTTCAATCATGGAGTACAGTGTGCGGGCTTCATATACAATCTGAGATAATTTCATCCGCCTATTTGGCATAACATTTGTGAGATTTTCTCATTTACTGTGTGAAAACA
>CAUYRH010106115.1:0-25107 GCA_963574655.1 Perodicticus potto | reverse complement strand
AAGAGCAACCTTGATCTGCAATTGTACAGAATGAATTTTACAAACATAATAAATATATTTACGCCCTTACACATAACAGTATGTACAACAGCAGTTGACAATAGTAGCTCAGAACAGCAAAAAGGATTAGCCCCTCCCCCAAAACTGTAGCCCTGATGCATACTGGACTGATTTAAGGAACATTGACTGGAAGAATAGTTAACTCAATGTAGTTCTTCCCGAAAAGAGAAGAGAAAAAATTCTTTTGTTCCTGAAACAAAAATACTAAGTTTGGTGTCTTTTTCCTTAAACCATAGAAAATGACAAAAAGAGTAAGGCAGGCTTAAAAAGGGAAGAATATAAACCTCAGAATAATTTCCATAGCATAATATAAGATTAAAATGCAAAACTACTTAACATAAACCCATGAGGAAACACATGAAACAACTTTTTAACCAACAAATTCAAAATCTGATAATAGCTGTTTTAGACAGGTAAGTGGAGAAAAAGACATGAAATAAAATGTACAAAGTTGGAGCAATAAAATATTACATTGCACAAAAGCTCAAAAAGTTCAAGATGAAATAATCTGAAAATCCAGCTGAGTAATTCTCTCAGGTGAAAGAAAATGCTAAGTTATAAAGGGAATCTCCAAGATGAAATTATGTCTGTTTTCCTATACAAGGCATATTTACCCTCTGATAATAATGGTGACATTATTGCTATGAGATAATAAAATAAAAAATTATTCTTAGAGGGAGATAATTCTTTTCATTCCTCCATAAAAGCTAGGAAAAAAAACAACACCCTAATCTTTCTTTGACTTTCACTATAGCAAAAGAAAATCTTTATACAAAAGCTATTATATTTTTATGTTGTTTTCTAAAACCAGAATCTATTATGCTCATCAAGAACATTTTAATCACTATATACACTGCTCAAACCTTAATGTAGTCCTATTAGAGTAACATGAGTGGCTCTAATTTTATAAGAGAGGCAACAGTGTAAATGTGACATTATGATGGCATTTAATTAACAGAAAGAAATATGAACATCTAAAAAATATAAAAGCCCAATATAAAGATAACCCTCTTATAACATTCATTTTACTCTAGAAACAAATTGCACGTAAAGAGTTGTTTTAGCCATACGTGGCACTTAAAGAAATTAAATGTGCTCTCAGGCATTCCAGTGGTCTGATTATCCAAATGACCATCACACAAGAGTCCGAGCAAGAGTTCATATACTGAAAGGCACACATTTCCTCACTTTATCTTGTAATTTTGTATGAATTTTCCTTAGCACTATTATTATTATTATTTTTTTAAGTAAAAGGTGCCATCATCATCTGTGCAAATCTAAACAAATCCTCTTCAGAGACCATTACTTATTCTCATAATAACAGTCTAAACTATTTTTTCCCTTTGGATAAACATGTTACTTTCATTTTAAAATTCTGAAAGTGGGAATCCCTTGCCTTTTTAAAGGAATGACATTATAATGAACCTAATACGAAATGACTTGTTAAATACAATGTTAAAAGCATGATTAAAAATTCAAGTACAGTAAAAGATAAGCAGGTGACATTCTTACAGCAAAACCTACTATAATAAAACTAAAACATGCTATTGATTAAAAAGAAACACAATGCAAAAATATCTAAGAGCACAATTTGGTATGCAGTGTCATTTGGACCAGCTTTCAAAATTTTTGCAGGTAAAAGAAAAGCATTTGCCAAGTATAACATAATTAATATGCGATACACAGGTGCAAATACAAATGGTTATTTCTTGCTTCAAAAATAACAAAATAACCACTCTGAAAGCAGTGGTTGTTCATGTTTGAAAAATAAAATTATAAAAACAGGCCAGTATACAATGTTATTATGAATATTTGTCTAGATAGAGGCCCTAAGACATGAGCTAAATATCATACAGTAATCCAAGTTTCAGTAGCATAAAAACTACTAGAAAACTGAAGGGTTTTACTTAAGCAACACTGCAGCACTGCTAAATTTTTTATAGGTAGTTCAGGTCATTGACTTCTTCACTGAGTAAATATAAACCTACTAGCAACTATACTGAAAGACAACTGAACAACAGGACTTCTGTGATTTAACTCCCTCTCTTTTCCTCTTCTCCCAATATCATTAATATTAACTAAAAAACCTCTGTGTGTTTTGATAGTAATGAGGTAAACAAATAAACACCCCCTCACAAAACTAAATTAATAAAGGCAAAATAAAACTGTATTACCAGTTATGGCATCTAAATAAAATCTGACTACTAGCATGTCAGACACCAACATTTACACAGACCAAAGTTCAGAAAATAAAGAGACAGAGTTGGTAAGTAGGCCAAAAAAAATTTTTGAAAAATTTAAAGATTTGTGTTAAGAAAGAAAGACATTATATAAACAGCTCACAGTTTTCTTCTTTGTTAATGTACTTTAAAGTGTTTACGTATTACTTTTGGAAACACACAAAGGCAAATAAAAGGAAGACAAATACTGAAGACTAAAAACAAATCAACATACAAGTTACTTAAACATATGTAAATTCTGTCAAGATAAAAACAGAGAAAGTCAAATTAGGTACAAGAACACAAAGGTGGAGACAAGTGTTCCTGCAGTTCTCCCAGGCAGCTAATTCACACTGAACATGGAAGTGCCATATTGTTCTTTAGAGCCCCCTACAGCCCTGCACTCTTAATATACATATTAATTCTATTATTTTTAATATACAAGTCAAATTTCTGTTTTCTTCCCAATGTGCAAACAGGAGCCCATATCTGTATTATCAATGGCCTGAAAGGGCTACCAAATGAAAGAGAGGTAACTGTGTACTTAGTGGCCCACACCCCTCTGTCTCCAAAATTTTTCCCTCAAATTACAAAGTTGCTTTTAAAAATTTGTTCAATTAGAATAGCTTTTTAAAAAATTCTTTACTAGTAAACACAAGAAACTTTTATAATTACTAAATTGTTTAAGAAAAATCCAAGTCCTCACAACCTGTCCTATGCTTTAATCAATGCACCAGATGTTATCTGAATGTTTAGTTTAATGACTAAACACATGTAGAAGCACACACTTCAGCCCAACAGGAAAACCTACATTTACTCATATACTTGTGTGCATACAATTTTAGCTATATGGTACCTTTGTGAAATAAAACGGTTTTCCTGAGTAGCCAATTTAGGGTTTCTTTTCAAGGTGTGGGACTGAAAGAAACAAACACAGTTTTTCTGTAAGGCAATTAAAGTTGCCATTTTAATTCCACTCACTCAGACAAGACCTAAGGTATTATATGACATTTAATAAGTATGAAAACCTAATTAAAATAAATATCCATTCCTGGGTCAAACTCTGTCTCCAAACTATGATCACTGGTTACTTCCTTTAAATTTTAAATAGATGTCTCATAAAGCAGGAAAGGAAGAGGTATATATATTACTGAGGGAGAATAGCGAGTAAAAATATTTAAGACCTATTATGAGAGTTTTCAATTGTTTCCTTATACAAGTGAACTAAAATTCAACACCATAATTCTTACCCTTTTGTAAAAAGCTTATACGCAATTTTTACCAAATATAACCACATACAATAAGCAGTTTCAGTTCAATCTATCAAAAGGGAAGTTTCTTCAGTTCATTCAAACAAGTATATTCTGGTTGAACCCAAGTTGGAAGAAGGAAATATAGACAAAGCTTTACATGCTAATTACCGGTGGCAGGTACCTGTATTTAAAATCAACAATTATGGTTTTCCTACACAAAACCCCAAGCCCCCACCCCAACAACCCCAGGTGCTACAGTTCCATGGCTTGCCAGTTAGAAGTAGTGTCTATGTTGTCATGGTCTATCTTTGTTCCAGTAGCTTTGCTTCTACTGCACTTTTCTGACATGCAGAAATGAAGTTTTGGTTGATATATGTTCCAAGTTTCAAACTGTCCACTTTACATTTTTTTCAAGTTTCTTTTGTTTTACTTATAAAAGGAAAGAAGCAATACTTCACCATTCTGCATCTCCAATGGCTTTGGAAAATATATAATCTCTCCCATTAAGATTCATAATGCCATCCTTAAGATGAAATTTCCATTTGTTTTTACTTCTGTGTATCTAAATAAAAATTAAAAAAATTAAGATACAACCAGAAAATAGAAAACAAACAAAAAACCTCCACAAGTCTATCTTGCCAAGTATTTGCCAGTTTATTTGTTAACAGAATTTAATTTGACCAAAATCAAAATTAATTGCTAGGCAGGTTCTAAGAAATATATATTCACCTATAATTAGTATTATTTTACAGCATTTGTTACTTGTGTTCATTAACAGAATTAAAAAATTTCTTTATAAAATACCTTATCTCTACCAGGTTTATATATGTATTTTCAAGGTCCACCTCAAAAACACTGCATCCTCCACAAGCTTTCCCTAATCTCACCAGCAGCACTAAAACTATTCTGCTAAATTCCCAATAGCATTCCCAATGACATTTCTTACATTATTTCTTAAGTAATACAACTACAGATTCATTTCTTCTACTAAAATAAAATTTCTTATAGTGACTTAACATAGAACCTTAAGCATATTATTTAAAATATACATCTAAAGAAATGCTGATCATCCAAGCTATTTACAACAGATTTCAAAAACTATGCACATCCACAAGCAAACCCAAAGGAGAATAGCAGGCTTTGGGTACCTTGATCCTTGCCTTCACTTACAGAATTTAATTGTCTGCAATTCCATAGATTTGGAGGAGCAGACAAGTTGTAAAAGTTAATCAACTAAAGTGACCTTTGCTCCTTTTCCCTGTACATAACACTTTTTTTTCTTTTTTTTTTTTTTTTTTGAGACCAAGTCTCATTATGTCACCCTTGCTGGAGTGCTGTGGCGTCACAGCTCACAGCAACCTCAAACTCTTGGGCTTAAGCGATTCTCTTGCCTAAGCTTCCCAAGTAGCTGAAACTACAGGTGCCCATAACAACACCTGGCTATTCTTTATTATGGTTGTCATTGTTATTTAGCTGGCCTGGGCGGGGTTCACACTAGCGAGCCTCAGTGTATGTGGCTGGCACCATAACCGCTGTGCTACGGGCGCTGAGCCCATAATACCTATTATTTGCTCAGTTCAAGTTCCCCATCTTCGCAAAGAAGGTCCCCCCTTAATCTAATACTGTACTTTCCCCCTCTTCATCACTCCAATCCAGACACGCTGGCCTTCTTGGTGTTCCTCAGACACACAGGTGGGCTCTGCCACCAAATAATATCAGGACTAATTCTCTCCAAGTCTTTGCTCAAATGTTATCCTCTCCAAAGACCTTTTATGACTACCCTATTTAAAACTGAAGGGTGGACATGGTGACTCATGTCTGTAATCCTAGCACTCTGGTAAGCCAAGGCAGTAGGACTACTTGAGGTCAGGCTTTTGAGACCAGCCCAAGCAAGAGAGAGACCCCATTTCTACCCAAAATAGAAAAAGTTAGCAGGGCATGGTGGTACATGCCTGTAGACCCAGCTACTTGAGAGGCTGAGGCAGGAGGATCACTTGAGCCCAGGAGGTTGAGGTTGCTGTAAGCTGGGCTAGCCTAGGTAACAGACAGAAACTCTGTATAAATAATAAATAAATGTGACTGCAACCTGAAATACACTGGGATTACATAGAAAAAACTAAGTCATGAGTAGCCAGGAAAGCGAAATTCCACTGAGAAGTAAAGAAGCTGACTGCATTCTGTTGTAAGGCAACTTGCAAAAAAAACAAAGAAAGTTTCATGGGTCAAATAATATTCCATATACACAGTACTAGAGTTACATTGGGTAATCGTATTTGAATAAAAGTACAAAGTACATTTGAAAAGCAATTCATTTATTGGCCCTATGTCCTCCATCAAGGACTGTCCCAAATGCCGGGAGAAAACGCTCAATTTCCTAATGAAAATGTATTACAGTAAAATTACTTTTTTTTTTTGAGTCAGAGTCTAAAGCTGTTGTCCTGGGTAGAGTCCCATGGCATCACAGCTCACAACAACCTCCAACTCCTGGGCTTAAGCGATTCTCTTGCCTCAGCCTCCCAAGTAGCTGAGACTACAGGAGCCCGCCACAACACCCAGCCATTTTTTGGTTGTAGTTGTTATTGCTGTTTGACAGGCCCAGGCTGGATTCGAACCCTCCAGCTCTGGTGTATGTGGTTGGCACCTTAGCCACTTGAGCTACAGGCACCAAGCCATAAAGTAAAATTACTTAAAAGCAAGTCTAGGGCAGCACCTGTGGCTCATCGAGAAGGGCGCTGGCCCCATATACTGAAGGTGGTGGGTTCAAACCTGGCCTCGGCCGAACCGCAAAAACAGAAAAACAGCCGGGCATTGTGGCAGGTGCCTGTAGTCCCAGCTACTCAAGATGCTGAGGCAGGAGAATCGCCTAAGCCCAGGAGTTGGAGGTTGCTGTGAGCTGTGTGATGCCACGGCACTCTACCAAGGGTGACAAAGTGAGACTCTTTCTCAACAACAACAACAACAAAAAAACAAGTCTAAAACCTCTGTTTGAGACTAATTTCACCTAACACTGTTCTATCAGCTCTTATCCACCCACACTTAAGAACTCTGCCACAATTAGCATTTAAAACTAAGATTCCAATTTGACTGACAATACAAATTTTATAATCTCTTCTAAAACTGACTCATTGTTGAAATTCTAAAGTTTAGGCTTCAAAGCTACATTCCTGAAATTCAAGTGGATCAAACCATATCCACTCCCATTTTATAGTCACAGACCACTACCATCCTTACCCGTCCGCTAAAACATCAAGCCCCCACCCCCTCCAACCTTTAAAGCAATTCATCTGATTTTTAAAATTAGATCTCTGCAAATTTTAAATTTACAATTCATTTATTTAAAACTATATTCCATTTATTAGTTTAAAACATTAAAGTTATGTCTCTGTGAACAAAACCAACTTTAACACTTTAAAGTATTACATGTAGTTTGTGCCAAAGGAGAATACAATTATTCCTGTAAAACAGGAAAGTACTTAAGAAGCAAATTCTGCGGTCAGGCTAAACAAAGGTCCTTCTTGCCTAATATTCATAAATCTGTTATCTCGTTATCACAAAATTGTGGTAGTTAATTTGGTTAGTAAATGGCTCCCTTGAGACTGCCTGATAATAAAGATTTACTGGTATCTGCTGTTTTAACATCATACTCTTGCTCTACGTACATCTAACAGGGTATTACGTTTACTGTAATGTAATGGTACAGGGTATTAAGAATACTTACCCAAAAGTCATAATGCACAAAAGTAGATGATGCAAAAGTCTCGATCAGTGACCTCACTGGCTTTATTTTATAACTTCACTGCTATATAAAACTGGCCTGACTTCACCTTTTCATTAGAAAATAAGTTCCATTTTCATGGCACTCTCCCTGTAAATCTGTTTGCAAGCAGCACATCTACTTATCCCATTCATTTCTATAAAAGCAACACAGATTTAAAACTGTCTTCATCTGTAAAGGAAATTTCTTTGTGGTGCATAATTGTTGCATGTTCATGACTATTGCTCAAGTGCCTAGAACAGTGCCTAGTACACTAAAGCACTTAAGAAATATTTGTTGAATCAATAATTACAAAAAAAACTCATTTGGCTTCTGTAAGAGTTCTCAGAATTTGATGAAGACCTCTGCTAAAATTAAAAATTCCAAGTATTATAAATTTCATGATTATAGCCAAAACAATTTAATCCCAATTTAAATGTCCTGATAGCAGAAATCTCAACAGTATCAATAAGCATAACAAAAATACTTTGAAAGAAGCATCCTGTTTGAAGTTTAAGAATTCAAGAAGTCAATGGCTAATTCTCATAGAATTAAAAATTCTGGCTTAAAAATTCCTTAATGTTATCAAAGTAGAGCAAAGTCGTATTTTTTTAATTAAATCATAGCTGTGTACATTAATGCAATCATGGGGTGCAATGTTAGGAAAGTCACATTTTAATCAATTTTTAGTAAAAATTTATCTGTTAATTTTTAATCCTGTTTATTGTGCTTTAGTCCTCTCTCTCCTTAGTAATAAAAAAGTCACAGAGATTCAATTAAACCCTCCTGGTTTCAAGATACTTGAAGTCAAACAGAAGACAGGATTATTCCACTGAGTTAGCTACTGTTGTTAAAGGACAAACCAAAAGTGGCTTTGTTTACTTTTCTTACAAGAGATAATCTCATTAGAAAAAAAAGATCATACCTCTTTTCATTTCTTCCTATTTTTCAAATGTAAAGAAATTAATCTTTCATTCTCTTAAAATAATCTACAAAATAACAATGTTTTCATATTATCTGTAATGAATGTACAAGGATTAATCAGCTGCCCTAATGTTTCAATAAGGCAGAAACAATAGGGAAGAAATTTTTATTTTATTTTGGTAGAGATAGAGTCTCACTTTATCACTCTCGGTAGAGTGCCGTGGCATCACCCAGCTCATAGCAACCTCCAGCTCTTGGGTTTAGGCGATTCTCCTGCCTCAACCTCCTGAGCAGCTGGGACAACACCCGGCTATTTTTATGTTGCAGTTTGGCCGGGGCCAGGTTTGAACCCGCCTCACCCACTGAGCCACAGGCACAATCTTAGGAAAGAAATTTTTTTTTTTTTTAAGGGAAGAAATTTTTAACAGAAATAACATCAGTAATACGAAGATGAAGTCCTTACTTTATCATACTGGCATACAACAACATTTTCTGTGTCAAAGAGTTCCTGTCCTTCCTCATCACTCACATCATCTTCACTATTGAGGGGCTCCTACAGATAAAAGAGAAGAGTTATTAACACATTACTATAAAATATGTAAAATGGAAAGAAATACAATGACTTTGATGTTCTTTGAGAACCAAGTAGCACACACACATCAAGAATATAATATTATTAACTATTAATTTAGAGTTTGCCAATGTTTCTGAAATTTTAGCAAAAAATTAAATATAATTAAAATAGTTAAGCTCTATAACTTTATAAATTAAGTCTGAAAAGATGTTCAATTTTATTTCCCTTTATTCTTTATCACACCCTTATGATGATTATGGCAGAGGCATGAAATATACTCAAGATTCAGAGTTTGGGCTGGGTGCAGTACACCAGTAATCCTAGTACTTTGGGAGGCCTAGATGGGAGGATCACTTGAGGTCAGGAGCTTGGAATCAGCCTTAGCAAAAGCACCTGAGACACTCTGTCTCCATAAAAAACAGAAAAAGTAGCCAGCCTTGGTGGCACAGACCTTTACTTTAGTCCCAGCGACTTGTGTGGCTGAAGGATGACTTGAGGGCAAGAGTTTGAGGTTGTAATGAGCTATGATGCTGCCACTGCACTCTAACTGGGCAACAGAGCAAGACTCAAAAAAGAATCAGATTAAAAATTTTAAAAGGCAGGGGACCAAGTACAGTGGCTTATTCCTGTAATCCTAGCACTTAGGAGGCCAAGGTGGGAGGACTGCTCAAGGGCAGGAGTTCAAGACCAGCCTGAACAACAGAGTAAAACCTTATCTGTACAAAAAAAATTTTTTTTAATTAGCTGTGTGTGGTAGTAGTCTCAGCTACTCAAGAGGCTGAGGCAGGAAAATCACTTGAGCACCCGAGTTTGAGCCTGAAATGAGCTTTGATGACATCATTGCACTCCAGCCTGGAAGAAAGAGAAAGACCCTATCTCAAAAAAAAAAAGAGAAGGGCGTGGGCGGCGCCTGTGGCTCATTGAGTAGGGCACCAGCCCCATATACCAAAGGTGGCGGGTTCAAACCCAGCCTCGGCCCGAACTGCAAAACAGAAAAATAGCCGGGCATTGTGGCAGGCACCTGAAGTCCCAGCTACTCGGGAGGCTGAGGCAAAAGAATCACCTAAGCCCATGAGTTGGAGGTTGCTGTGAGCTGTGTGACACCACGGCACGCTACCGAGGGTGATAAAGTGAGACTCTGTCTCTACAAAAAAAAAAAAAAAAGAAGGGTGGCGCCTGTGGCTCATCGAGTTGGGCGCTGGCCCCATATACCGAAGGTGACAAGTTCAAGCCCTGCCTCAGTTGAACTGCAAAACAGAAAAATAGCCAGGCATTGTGGCGGGCGCCTGTAGTCCCAGCTACTCGGGAAGCTGAGGCAAGAGAATCACCTAAGCCCAGGAGTTGGGGGCTGCTGTGAGCTGTGTGATGCCACAACACTCTACCGAGGGAGACTCTGTCCTACAAAAAAAAAAAAAAAAAAATAAAGAAAGAAAAGAAAAAGGCACAAGATGGAGTAGGAAATTTCAGTATCAAAGAGAATTAAGGGTTAATCTAAAAATTAACTAGAACATAAAATGACCAACTACGTTAAACTTCACCTCGATTGCAGGAGAAGATAAAATATATAACTCAGATTTCCTCTTTTTTTTTAAACAAACTTCTAATAGACAAAAGTAGAATGAAAAATAATCAAAATTATATTACATTTACACCTATACTTACACAGAAGTGATGTATATATTTTTTCTATAATTTAAAATAGATACCAACAATGCAAAATAAAAATTTATTGGTAAAATTCACATAACATAAAATTCGAAATCTTTTTTTTTTTCTTTTTGAGACAGAGTCTCAAGCTGTCACCTTGGGTAGAGTGCTGTGGCATCACAGTTCACAGCAACTCAAACTCTTGGGCTTAAGAGATTCTCTTGCCTCAGCCTCCCAAGTAGCTGGGACTACAGGCACCCGCTACAACACCTGGCTACTTTTGTTTTTTTTTTTTTGAGACAGAGCCTCAAGCTGTCACCCTGGATAGAGTGCCGTGGCATCACAGCTCACAGCAACCTCCAATTCCTGGACTCAAGCGAGTATCTTGCCTCTGCCTCCCAAGTAGCTGGGACCACAGGCGCCCGCCACAACGCTCGGCCATTTTTTGGTTGCAGCCGTCATTGTTGTTTGGTGGGCCCAGGCTGGATTCGAACCCACCAGCTCAGGTGTACGTGGCTGGCGCCTTAGCCTGTTGAGCCACAGGTGCCGAGCCACCTGGCTACTTTTGTTGTTGTTGTTGTTTTAGCAGGACTGGACCAGGTTTGAACCTGCCAGCCTCGGTGTTTGTGGCTGGCGCCCTACCCACTGAGCTATGGGCAGTGCCAAAATTTTCACATTTTAAAATGTACAACGTAGGTTCACTAAGAACATTCAAAATGTGTGCAAACATCTCACACTATCTAGTTCTGGGACATTTCACCACCTTTACTCATTCAGCACTCACTCACTCCCCATTTCCCCCATCCCCTGGAAACTACTAAACTGCTTTCTGTCTCTATGGATTTGCCTATTCTGGACATTTCATATAAATGGAATAATATAATATATGTGGCCTTTTCTGTCTGGCTTCTTAGCAGGTTTGCAAGGTTCATCCCTATTGTAGCATGTTATCAGTTATTTCATTTCTTTTTATGGTTAAATAATATTCCACTGTATAGATTATATTACACTTTATCCATTCATCAGCTGACAGACCCCTCTGGGTTGTTCACACTTTTTAAATATTATAAACAGTGCTGTTATGGACCTTCACATACAAGGTTTTGTTTCAACACATTTTTAATTATCTTGCATACACACTTAAGAGGAGAACTGCTGCGTCATTATGGTTAATTCTATGCTTAACTTTTTTTTTTTTTTTTTTTTTTTGAGACAGAGCCTCAAGCTGTCACCCTGGATAGAGTGCCATGGCATCACAGCTCACAGCAACCTCCAGTTCCTTGGCTCAAGCGAGTCTCTTGCCTCTGCCTCCCAAGTAGCTGGGACTACAGGCGCCTGCCACAACGCCCGGCCATTTTTTGGTTGCAGCCGTCATTGTTGTCTGGCGGGCCCGGGCTGGATTCAAACCCGTCAGCTCAGGTGTACGTGGCTGGCGCCTTAGCCCGTTGAGCCATAGGCGCCGAGCCACTATGCTTAACTTTTAATGAACCACCAAACTGTTTTCCAGCAATGCACAAGGGTGCTGATTTCCCCATATCCTTGCCAGCATTTTTCTTTCTTGATAATACCCATCCTAGCAGGTGCGAAAAGGAATCTCAATGTGGTTTTGTTCGGCATTTCTCTAAATGAATGATGCTGAGCATGTTTTTTGTATGCTTGCTACTTATATATTACTTTTTGGAGAAATGTCTATTCAAATTCTTTGCCCATGTTTGAATTTAGTAGTCCTGTTGAGCTATGAGAGTTCTTTATATATTCTGGATAGTAGACCCCTTATCGGATACTATGATTTGTAAATATTTTCTCCCATCCTGAAGGATGTCTTTTTACTTTCTTGATATTGTCCTTGGATGCAAAGTTTTATTTCTTTTTTGTTTTTTTCTTTTTTTTGTTGCACTCGGTAGAGTGCTATGGCGTCACAACTCACAGCAACCTCAAACTCTTGGGCTTAAGCGATTCTCTTGCCTCAGCCTCCCAATTAGCTGGAACTACCAGTGCCTGCCACAAGGCCCAGCTATTTTTTGGTTGTAGCTGTCACTGTTGTTAGGCAGGCCCAGGCTGGATTCGAATCTGCCAGCTCCGGTGTATGTGGCTGGCGCTCTAGCCGCTGAGCTACAGGCACCGAGCCTGGATGCCCAAGTTTTTAATCTAGGGGATCCACTTTTCCTTTGCTTGTATGATATCTAGGAAACCACTATCAAATCCAAGATTATAAAGATTTTTTTCTAAAAAATGTTTTTTTCTAAAAGTTTTATAATTTTAGCTTAGATTTAGGTCTCTGATCCACTTTGATATAATTTTTGTATATAGCGTGAGGTAGAAAGTCCAACTTTAACTCTTTTCCATGTGGCTATTTCAATGCCCAAGCACCATACTTGTTGAAAAAACTATTCTTTCCCTACTGAATAGTCTGTTAATATAAAGTTTCTAACACAATAACATAAAGAGCAATATTCTAAATAGCAAAACATAGACCTAAAGAGTTTCAAAACCCAAAAAGCTTGAAAGTGAAATAATAAAAAAGGGTAACACTAACCAAACCAAAGCTGGTGTAGCTCTATTTAGTATCACACAGACTTTCAAGTTGAAAAAATATACATATATACTAGAAATAAAGCGAGACACTATGTGATCATAAATGGTTCAATTCACTAACAGAAAAAAATAATTTTAAGCTAATATGCACTCCTTTTTTTGGCTCTTAATATAAAAAGGAAAAATAACAAAAAAGCAAGAGGAAATATATCAACTATCATAGTTGGAGATCTGAACAGACCTCACTCAATAACTGAAAATGGATCAAGCGGCTCGGCGCCTGTGGCTCAACAGGCTAAGGCGCCAGCCACGTACACCTGAGCTGGCGGGTTCGAATCCAGCCTGGGCCCGCCAAACAACAATGACGGCTGAAACTGAAAAAAATGGCCGGGCGTTGTGGCGGACGCCTGTAGTCCCAGCAACTTGGGAGGCGGAGGCAGGAGACTCGCTTGAGCCCAGGAATTGGAGGTTGCTGCGAGCTGTGATGCCACAGCACTCTATCCAGGGTGACAGCTTGTGGCTCTGTCTAAAAAAAAAAAAAAAAAAAAAAGAAAATGGATCAAGCATGCAAAAAATATTAAGAAAGATATAACCTGTCTGAATAAACCTAATGACAATCCAAATCTAACAGACATACACAGAAGTCAGCACCAGATAAGTACAGAAAACAGTCTTTTCAAATACTGAACATAAACAAAATTGATCACATCGAGTAAGTCTCATCTAATTTCCAAGGAATCACACATCCCACAAATCACATTCTCTACCATTAAGTCAGAATACAAAGTAATAAAATGGGAAAAAGCACAGTAGAGAATAAACAAAGCTAAACACTGATTCTTTGAAAACATTAAAGAAATCAACACAGCTATGGCAAGACTGAACAGGGAAAAATGAATGAGATGGCACAATACTAGGAATTAGGGAAAAATGGAAATAACTACAAATGATTCTAAAATCAAAAAGATAATATAATTAACTTTATGACAAATCAATTTGAAAATTTATATATAGAGAGTCCAAGAAAAGCATAACTTATGGAAACTGCCTCAAAAAGAAATAGAAAACGTGAATGGAAAAAGATTACTTTGCTAACATTTGTAATGGCATGCTTTAACAAATATTCACAGAAGAATTAAGTACACTCTTAAAAAAAAAAAGTTCAGGGTAGAAGGAATACTCTTCAAAATTCATTTCACTCCTCAAACTGGAAAACTTGGTAAGGTTGTAAGAAAAGAAAATCACAGACAGTAATTCATGAATATACATGAAAAAAGTCCTGAACAAAGTGAATTCAGCAACTGATAAAAAGGGTAATATATAATGATCAAGCTATGCCATCCCAGGAACACAAAATTGGTTTATAAATAGAAAATAAATTAATGAGATTCTTCCAAAATAAAAGATTATGGTTGAGAAACTGTATCATTATTTCACAGCTAAAGAAAAGGTGTTTAATAAAACTCAACATTTATTAACAAAACAAAGAAGGGAAATTCCTTAACCCAATAAAGATATTCACAAAAATCTACCACAATCATTATACTTAATGAGACACGGAAAAAATTACTTTTAAGTTTTAGAACAAGATCTAGGGGGCAGAGCCTGCAAGGCAAGAAAAACTGCTATTTTTCTCATGTGATGTGATGTGTGTCTACATCAGTGGTTCTCAACCTTCCTAATGCTGTGACCCTTTAATACAGTTCCTCATGCTATGGTGACCCTAAACCATAAAATTATTTGTTGCTACTTCATACCTATAATTTTGCTACTGTTATGAATTATAATGTAAATATCTGATATGCAAGATGCATTTTCACTGTTATAAAGGGGTCGCAACCCACAGGTTGAGAACCACTGGCCTAGATATAGGATGATTTTATGGTTGGGGGTCACCATCTGCATTAAAGGGTCGCAGCATTAGGAAGGTTGAGAACCACTGGTCCACACAGAAGATAGAAAAGAATCTACAGATACATTACATAGATCACTACAAAGATTTTGAGACAGGCTATGTTACGGTCCATTGTTTTACTTCCAGAACACAGCTGACAGCATCCTATCTGATTCACTCATGCATGTTGCTAGGACGGCTTCATTTGTTTCTGTCTATGCAGATTTTACCTTTATTTTAGTTTATTTTTTTTTGAGACAGAGCCTCAAGCTGTCACCCTAGATAAAGTGCCGTGGCATCAAAGCTCACAGCAACCTCCCAATTCCTGGGCTCAAGCGAGTCTCTTGCCTCCGCCTCCCAAGTAGCTGGGACTACAGGTGCTCGCCACAACGCCCAGCCATTTTTTGGTTGCAGCCATCATTGTTGTTTGGCGGGCCCGGGCTGGATTCGAACTCGCCAGCTCAAGTGTACGTGGCTGGTGCCTTAGCCCATTGAGCCACAGGCACCGAGCCTATCTTGCTTGATTTTTATGTATCTCAGAACTTTTGTAATGACCCACATATTAGAATTCACAAAGATATTAGGAATGTGGATGGTTCAAGGACTTTCAATATTA
This sequence comes from Perodicticus potto, assembly GCA_963574655.1. NCBI lineage: Eukaryota > Metazoa > Chordata > Mammalia > Primates > Lorisidae > Perodicticus > Perodicticus potto. The sequence continues at coordinate 9,631 of CAUYRH010106115.1, read as the reverse complement.
AAAGCTCTACACATTTCATAACCTAAAAGTCCAACTGGCCACAAGATATGTAACAAATTTGCACTTGTACTTCATAAATTTACATACCAATAAATAAATAAATAAATAAATAAAAGGCTATAGTCTCTACACAACTCCATACTACCAAAAAACAATTGGAAAATGTAATGAAAACAAGTCACTTGGGCCAGAATTATAAATATACATGGTGGCTCACACCTGTAATCCTGGCACTCTGGGAGGCCAAGGTGGGCAGATTGCCTGAGCTCACAGGTTCAAGACAAGCCTGAGGCAGAGCAAGACTCTGTCTCTAAAAAATAGCCAGGTATTGTGGTGGGTGCCTGGAGTCCCAGATACTTGAGACGTTGAGGCAAGACAATCACTTCACCCCAATAGTTTGAAGTTGCTGTGAGCTATGACGCCATGGCACTCTGCCAAGGGCAACAAAGTGAGACTCTGTCTCAAAAAAAAAAAAAGAGAGAGAAAACAAGTCACTTAGGGTAACATCAAAACTCTAAAGAATTAAGGGAATTAAAATGGGATAGGAGACCTGCACAAGCACTTCCACATAAGACACCAATAGCAAATAAGTACATAAAAAGAGGCAGAAACTCATTAGTAATCAAGGAAATGCAAACTAAAACCAAAAGTAAGACACCATTTTCTACCTATCAAACTAGCAAAAATTAAGAAGCCTAACAATATCAGGTACTGGCGAGGATCTGTGGACATATGCACAATTATGTACTGAATGGCTAGAGAGATTTGATATTTTACCGTAAGGTTGAAGATACGCATGCCTCAGGATCATTAGTAATTCAATGTTTAGGGGTAACACTCTAGCATATGTGCCTGCAGATGACACACACTAGAATATGTTGTAAGTGTTTACAACAGTAAATGATCAGAAACATTCCAAATGTCCACCAGATCAGAAAAATTATTCAATAAATTATGATGCATTCAGCAGTGAAAGTAATTGTTGCTCTAAGTGACAATTAGATTAACCTCAGCAATCTGTCTTGAGTAAAAGAAAAAAGTAACTTGCGGGCGTCACCTGTGACTTATCAAGTAGGGCACCGGCCCCATATACCGAAGGTGGCGGGTTCAAACCCAGCCTCGGCCGAACTGCAAAACAGAAAAATAGCCGGGCATAGTGGCAGGTGCCTGTAGTCCCAGCTACTCAGGAGGCTGAGGCAAGAGAATCGCCTAAGCCCAGGAGTTGGAGGTTGCTGTGAGCTGTGTGATGCCACAGCACTCTATCGAGGGCAATAAAGTGAGACTCTGTCTCTACAAAAAAAACAGAGAAAAAAAGAAAGAAAAAGAAAAAAGCAACTTACAAAAGCATACGGAATTACTCCATTCGAGTTATAAATGGACATGTAAAACTAAACAATACACTAGTTAGAATTATAAATATACATGGTAATATATAAAGGCAATTAATGATAAACACAAAATGAGTGAGCATGGGTACTCTGATGGCAGAAGGAAGAGAATGGGACTGGGGAGAAGTACCCAGGGGACTTTAATGGGATTTTTTTTAAACTAGATGTTGGGCACCAGTGTATTTATATCCTAAAATACTTTTTATTCATTTGTATTTATTTAATATTTAATAAGAAAGTATTTCTTTTTAAAAAACTACTTAGGTTATTTAAAAAACTTTATACTGAGATAAACACGACAACTACATCTTAAGCTACACAAGGCAATGACGACAACTGTAATGGGCAAATATCAGACACGAGTAATTAAGCTGAACAGTGAGGAAAACAAAGACATATTTAAATGCTTCTAGAAGACAGATACCAGGAATAGATAAGATTATTAAGGAACTGATAATGAATTATTGAAGCAAAAGATTAACCACATCAGTCTATTCTACCAATGTCTTAGCTTTAAGCCACGTTATAAATGCATGAGCCAAAGAGTTACAATTATTTGCACATTCTCCACTATATTAATACAATTTAGCTTGGTATACATTCATTTTTTTCAGCTATAAAAAACATATATTTTAAAAAGATAAGTATAGCCAGAACAATCACTAAAGTCAGAACAATTTAACTTGATCTTTAAAATCCCGTTATACAACATCAAACAGCCACTGAAAAAACAGGATAAAATTCATTAGTTTGACACCATGCAAATGAGTAGATTATTCCAAATCTTTTACTAGAAACTTACTTCTTCCACCTGCCCATCTTCAGCTCCATCTTTCTCTTTGTCTTCCTCTTCATCATCATCATCAAAGTCTTCTTCTTCATCTTCATCTTCTTCAGAAGACGTATCCCCAGTTCCATCAACTTGTAACACCAATGGAGCTTGTGTTTGAGCAGGTTGGGCCTGTGGTTGCTGTTGGCCAGCTGCAGTTATTTGTGCTTGGGCTTGTGTAGGTGCTGCCACTGTTGTAGGTATAACTTGAGTCTTATTTCCCGTAAATAAGATTTGCTGTGGCTGGATGATAACACCTGTCTGTGGTGAAATCCCTCCAGGAAGAGGAGCCAGTACCTATCACAAAAGAAAACCACATAATAGGAACAAGTTAAGAGGATCAAATATGGTACATATAAATAAGCTGAAAATTCACCAGAAAACTATCTCACACATAGTACAAAAGCAATGTTTAACTTATAGACTGATGCACTAAATTTCCATTTTCATTTAAATTTCTGAAGGAAAAGGATTTTCTAAAGACTTGAGCATTTACTAAGACTATCCAGATACCAGGCCAAGAGTTATCCAAGTTTATCTGCTTGCTTAGATACTACATGCTCAGTAACTTAAAACACTTGCAGTCACTATGAGGCAAACTTTAAATCTAGGCTTTCTGGTCCAGAGCCCATGCTCTTACTATTATACTACACTACCTCCAAGAGAAAAACATGTGATTGACAACCGGAAGACCAAGGCCTAGTTTTGCCTAATAGTCAATATAGTTATAGTAATAAGTTATTTAACCTCTCTTGGCTTGTACCACGTTAGCATTAGACTAGGATCAATGGTTTTCAAATTGGGCTGTAAATTACAAGCATCTAGTAGCTTAAAAAAGTGCTGATACTTAGGCTCCACTGCTAATTTTCTAATTTCATTAGTGTGAGTTAAAAGATATAGGTTTTGTTTACAGCACTCCAGATGATTCTACCACGCAACTACAGCTGAGAACAAACAGACCAGTTCTCGGGTTCTGCATCTACGATTCCGAAGCAAACCACAACTCAAAAACAATGTATTAACAAAAATTATTTTATGTATTATAATTCACCTATTTATAATTAAAGTTATTAATTAATAATTCACCTATTTATAATTAAAGTTATTAATTAATAAAGAGCACTGAATGCCTGTTACTTGCCATTAGATTCAAGAAATGCAAACATCGTAAGTATTTCCTTTAAGATGTTCATAAATTAATGGTAGACAGCAAAGCATTAACAAATAAAGATAAAAGATGTAACAGAAGTTATGAGAAACAGGAGAAGATATAAAATTCAGCTTGAGAACAGAACTCTTTCTAGTAGGTAATATCTGAGTTTCTGTTTGTGCTCTAAAGAGATTTGCTAGGTTTTTTTCATTGGTTTGTTGGCTTGGAAGCAGCAGAGGAAGTTGGTGGATAGAAAGCCAAAGGCAACATTCTAAAGAAAAGAGTAACAAAGTGAAACCCAAAGTGACAGCAGCGCACAGTTTTGCAAAGATTTAAGAAGGCTGGATTAATATTCCTGCTCTGATATTGCCTCTATCATCACACTGTTTAAATAGACATTAGGTGTTTCTATGTTTGTCTCTTTTTTAAAGTATCTAAGTTCCTCAAGAAAAGAACTATTTCTGTCCTCACAGTACAAGAGTATAAGCCTAGCACACAAGTAAACAGTAGCTGAAGCAAATAACTGGAAGCATGGCAAGAAATACCAGACACCTGAAGAGTACAAAGAAAAGACAATCCCAAAAGAGATTTTATATAAACCATGTTAAGTTGTTTAGGCATTTTTCAATAGGTAATGGAAGTCACTAAAAAAATTTTAGGTCAGGTGGCACCTGTGGCTCAAAGGAGTAGGGCGCCAGCCCCATATGCTGGAGGTGGGCGGGTTCAAACCCAACTCCGGCCAAAAACTGCTAAAAAAAATTTAGGTCTTTTTAGAAAGATGACTATAATCAATCAGATTAGGAGGGCAAAAGACTAAAAGCAGGGAAATCAGTAAACAGGATAATACGCTATTTGTAACAAATTACAACAGTATGAACTAAGGAAATGACATGAAAAACTGAGAAAAGAAAACAAATTCAAATATAGGCATTGCAAACATGGCAAAACAGCAGTCCCCCCGCCATCACCACAAGAGGAGAGGGGGAGAGGAAAGCAGACAGAAAGAGACTATTAAGAATTCGTAGGACTTGGCTCCAGTGGTTACAGTGCCAGCTACATACACCAATGCTGGCAGTTTCGAACCCAGCCCAGGCCAACTAAACAACGACAACTGCAACAACAACCACCACAACAAGAACAACTTCAAAAACAGCTGGGCATTGTGGTGGGCGCCTGTAGTCCCAGCTACTTGGGAGGCTGAGGCAAGAGAACCGCTTAAGCCCAGGAGTTTGAGTTTACTATGAGCTATGATGCCACAGCACCCTCCCGAGGGTGACACAATGAGACTCTGTCTCAAAAAAAGAAAAAAAGAATTGGTAAGACTTAATAGTACCTTGGATATTGGATGATTCCATATACCCCTTCCAGAAAATACATAGACATCATGAAACTACAGTCATGTCCTTGTTTACTCTTAAGTCCCAGTCCCTTATGAAAACACTCATACTGGGGAGCTATTATACTTGTTGAATAAAGGCCAAATGACCACCTTAGGAGTCTAGACTGAGAATGCTGCCACTGACAGTAAAGCATATTCAGGGGGATGATGAAGGATGGGCAGAGGTAACAATAATTCAGTTTTAAATTAAACATGCTCAACTATGAAGTATACCAAAGAAATTTAAAATGACAGGGTCTGTAGTACTAGAGTAGAGTCTAAGAATTTGCGTACGTACAGCCATAAGGAAAAAAAGAGACCCAACTAGGGAATCCATATAGAAGAAAAAAGACTCTCATGGTGATCATCAGGAAAGATTCTTTTACCTGTTGTATAACAGGAGCTTGTACTCCACCTGGCTGCATTTGTGGTATAACCTGTTGTTGTAGAACCACAGACTGCTGAGGCTGAATGATATATTGGGCACCATTGGCTGCTCTGACCACCTGAAGAAGTTGGCCTAAATTAAAAAGTATGTATTCCAAGTTAACAAATGAAGGCATAATAATTCATTTAATATCCTAAACCAAAGTCCCATATTACTTTGCTTCAAATATGATTAAAAGCAATAGAGCTAATTATCATCACCACATAACACTAACTGTATGACTAGCTTATTCACAAAGAACCAAATTCACCCTAATACTTTGCTTTAGAATTATCCAGAATCATTTTAAGAATCTAGAATTAAAAAGTGAAAAAATTATCTTATTAAAATACGAAGGGTGGTGCCTGTGATTCAGTGAGTAGGGCACCGGCCCCATATACCGAGGGTAGCAGGTTCGAACTCGGACCCAGCCAAACTGCAACAACAACAAAAATAGCCGGGTGTTGTGGCGGGTGCCTGGAGTCCCAGCTACTCGAGAGGATGAGGTAAGAGAAAATCGCCTAAGCCCAAGAGTTTGAGGTTGCTGTGAGCTGTGACGCCACAGCACTCTACCCAGAGCAACAGCTTGAGACTGTCTCAAAAAAAAAAAAGATAATAGGGGAGGTTTTTTTTTGTTTTTGTTTTTTTTTGGAGACAAGAGTATCAAAAGCTGTTGCCCTGGGTAGAGTGCCGTGGTATCACAGCTCATAGCAACCTCTAATTCCTGTGCTTAAGCGATTCTCCTGCCTCAGCCTCCCAAGTAGCTGGGACTACGGGCGCCCAACACAACACCCGGCCATTTTTTGGTTGTAGTTGTCACTGTTGTTTGGTGGGCCTGAGCTGGATTCAAACCCGCCAGCTCTGGTGTATGTGGCTAGCGCCTTAGCTTCTAAAAGCTACAGGCGCCGAGCCGATACTCGAGTATTTAGTTTGATATTAGTTAGAATAAGTCAAGTTTAACTCACCTGGCAGGTTAAATATGATTAGTAAAAACTAAGTAAACAATGTTTTCATATAATCATACTTCCATGCAATAACAAGGTTTTCCTTCACGACCAAAAGCTCAAGTGCAATTCTCATCTTCTCTATTGCATCCTCAATAACAATTACAGTTGCATGTACTACAGCCCTCAAAGTTATTTTAATAACCTAAGCCAAATGGTAAAAGAAATAGTACTATTTCCTGTCTTTCAATAAAGACAAAACCTAAGAACTAGATGGTACACTTCTCTAAATTATATTTTAAAATGACTTCATTATTCCTAATTACCTGAGTTTGTTAATATCTGCTGAACAGGAGTCACACCTGCAGGGAGTGCTAAGGTAGCAGCTGTAGCAGCAGCACTCTGAAAACACAAAAGGAAACAAAAAGAAAAATTAAAGCCACATATATACATAGTATGCATCACACTGTTTATCTCTACAATATTTTAGTAGTATATAAAATTTTGTTTGTTATATTCCAAACTGGAAAAAGTTCTAACAGTTTAAGACTAAATCCCATTTTGCAATTGCAAGAAAGACCAACCTAGCCTAAATGACCTACTTAGTTATTTCAAGCAATTAAATAGAATATAATTGGTTTTTCCCCCTAGAGAATGTGCTCTAGGGAAATCTCATAAGAAAATCTTACAAGTATTGTAGTTTTCTTTCACCCTCCCCCTTCAAACTTCTTTAAAGATCAAATTTTCCTATACCCAATCTAAGATATACATTTTTAAAAAACAACTACAAGAACAAGTGTTGTGCAACATACACAGAGTATCTATTCCATTATTTCTTCCTTTCCCAGTCTTTGTTTCTTCACCCTCGATTCCTTGTTTTCAATCAATGTATCTGAGGAAAAGTATCATCATCTTCTTTTTAGAATTCTTAACTTTCAGCCAGGCGTGGTGGCTCATGCCTATAATCCTAGCACTCCCGAGAAGCCGAGGCAAATGGATTGCCCTGAGCTTACTAACTGCAATACAGACCCTGAAGTGAGACTTTTTTTTAAAGAGTAGAGTTAATAAGAAATTTGGAACCTTACGGTGTAATCTTTCTTTTTTTTTGAGACAGTCTCACTATGTCACCCTCAGTAGAGTGCCATGGTGTCACAGCTCACATCAACCTCTTTGGCTTAAGCAATTTTCTTGCCTCAGCCTCCCAAGTAGCTGGGACTATAGGCGCCCGCCACAACGCCCAGCTATTTTTTGCTGCAGTTGTCGTTGTTTATTTAGCTGGCCTGGGCTGGGTTTGAACCCACTAGCCTCAGTGTATGTGGCTGGCACCATAACCACTGTGCTACGGGCGCCAAGCCTTTTTTTTTTTTTTTTTTTTTTAAAATAATAAAAGTTCTTGGGCGGTGCCTGTGGCTCAAAGGAGCAGGGTGCCAGCCCCATACACTGGGAAGTGGCGGGTTCAAACCTGGCCTCGGACCAAAAAAAAAAAAAATAGGATCGGCGCCTGTGGCTCAACAGGCTAAGGCGCCAGCCACGTACACCTGAGCTGGCGGGTTCGAATCCAGCCTGGGTCTGCCAAACAACAATGACGGCTGCAACCAAAAAATGGCCGGGCGTTGTGGCAGGCGCCTGTAGTCCCAGCTACTTGGGAGGCAGAGGCAGGAGACTCGCTTGAGCCCAGGAATTGGAGGTTGCTATGAGCTGTGATGCCACAGCACTCTATCCAGGGTGACAGCTTGAGGCTCTGCCTCCAAAAAAAAAAATAATAATAATAAAAATTATTGGCTCGGCATCTGTGCCTCAAGCAGCTAAGGCACCAGCCACATACAATTGAGCTGGCAGGTTCAAATCTAGCCCAGGCCCGCCAAAACAATGACAGCTGCAACCAAAAAATAGCCAGGCGTTGTGGCGGGCACCTGTAGTCCTAGCTACTTGGGAGGCGGAGGCGGGTGAATCACTTGAGCAGAGTTGGAGGTTGCTGTAAGCTATGACCCCACAGCACTCTACCAAGGGCGACATAGTAAGACACTGTCTTTTTTTTTAAAAAAAAAAGTAATAGTAATTTCTTGTAAGTTGGATGCAATAATAGCACTCTACTCAGGGCAACAGCTTGAGGCTCTATCTCAAAAAATAGTAATAACAATAACAATAACAATAATAATAATAATAATAATGATGATGATTAAGGAGTAGGGCACTGGCCCCATATACTGGCGGTGGCGGGTTCAAACCCAGACCCAGCCAAAATCTGCAAAAAAAAAAAAAAAAAAAGCAAATGAAGAAAAATAGTAATAAAAATTCTTGGCTTGGTGCCCATAGCTCCATGGTTAGGGCACTGGCCACATGCACCGGTACTGGTGGGTTGGAACCTGCCCCGGGCCTGCTAAAACAACAATGACAACGACAACAGCAATAACAAAAAACAACCGGGCATTGTGGTGGGCGTCTGTAGTCCCAGGCACATGAGAGGATGAGGCAAGAGAATCACTTAAGCCCAAGAGTTTGAGGTTGCTGTAAGCTATGACCCCACAGCACTCTACCAAGGGCGACATAGTAAGACACTGTCTTTAAAAAAAAAAAAAAAAAAGTAATAGTAATTTCTTGTAAGTTCTGTGATTTTCATGCAAGAGATTCTAGTAACTTGAACTGGAAGTACACGTAGAGATCCTTGACACTTATTAAATTAAAAATTGCAATTCCAAGCATCATGTAGAAACTTACAATTCTGCCAAGGTATGAATTTGTGAGGCCAGAGTATGTAGGAGAAAATAATTTGTCTAGTGAGTGAGCCCTGTTTCCTATCTGGCTTATAAATCACAATGAGCTTTGTTTCACTAATTATCACTCAAAAAGGAGAAGTGATTTTTAAAATATTGCTTTTTGGTTAAAAATAAAAAATCTCAGGGCAGCACCCATGGCTCACAGGAGTAGGGAGCCAACTCCATATACCCAGAGGTAGTGAGTTCAAACCTGGGCCCAGCCAAAAACTGCAAAAAATATATAAATAAAATAAAATAAAAAATCTAATTGCTAGCATGAGTCACACAGGCTAAGAGATCTTTTTAAAATAATGATTCTTACCTTTAAATAAAGTTTTGGCTGAATTTAAAAATGAAGTATCAGAGCTAAGACAGCACTCTATTTATGAAATTAACAATCTGTATGTTTTAAACGAAAAGTCACTATGAGGAAGTACATAAAAGACCACTCTTATCAGATTGTGTTTTAATGTTTTATTAAAAAAAAAAAAAACTTGGCCCGGCACCTGTGGCTCAACAGGCTGAGGCACCAGCCATGTACACCTGAGCTGGCGGGTTCGAATCCAGCCCAGGCCCGGCAAACAGCAATGACGGCTGCAACCAAAAAATGGCCGGGCATTGTGGTGGGCACCTGTAGTCCCAGCTACTTGGGAGGCTGAGGCAAGAGACTCGCTTGAGCCCAGGAATTGGAGGTTGCTGTGAGCTGTGATGCCACAGCACTCTATCCAGGGTGACAGCTTGAGGCTCTGTCTCAAAAAA
>CAUYRH010106114.1:0-12074 GCA_963574655.1 Perodicticus potto | reverse complement strand
TCATATTTCCTTCAAAAAGGGTGTATTAGTTTGCACTCCCACTAACAGTGTAAAAGTGTTCCCTTCTCTCCACATCCACGCCAACACATGTGCTTTGAGATTTGTGATGTGGGCTATTCTCTCTGGAGTTTTGTTTGCATTTCTGTCAAGATTAGGGATGAAGAACATTTTTTCAAATGTTTGTTAGGCATTAATCTGTCTTCATCAAAGAAGGTTCTGTTCTAACCTTTTGCCTAGTGGTAGATGGGATTGTTTTCTGTCTTTTTGTTGATTAATTTGAGCTCTCTATAGATTCTAATTATCAACCCTTCATGAGATTCATACCCTGAAAATATATTTTCCCATTCTGAATGTTGTTTTTGCTTTACTTGTCCTTAGCTTTGCAGAAGCTTTTTAGTTAAATAAGTCCCATTTGTTTATTTTTGTTGTTGTTGCGATGGCCACTGAAGTCTTTTTCAGCTAAAGGGTTGGATTTGTTTGATTATGCTGGCTACATCTTAATATAGAAATAATAAATACTTGCAGTTTTAACCATCAATCAAAGCTGTCATATACTAACATTTCTTTAATGTTTGAAGGATTAGTAATTAAACTTGAGATTTTTAATTATGTGTATATAAACTGAATTTTTAAATTATGTGACCTTTGATATCATTCCCTATGAATGAAATTTCAGATCAGGCCTTTCAATAACTTAGCGTTTATGGATCATCTACTCTGAATTAGAACTGGTGCTCAACACTTGCACGTGCTAATTAGTATTCAGAGAGATTAACCTACAGATGAATAAAGCATGCCTTTTCCATGCTGCCTCTGATTAGGTGTACTGTCTGTAATTACGTACACAATGTCCACATTAACAAGTTACTCTCTATCACTGAAACTGCAAGAGAAACCTGGAGATTAGAGTTAGTGATAATTTCTTAATATTAGATATTGAACAACTGAATGAAAGACCAAACACAGGACATTGGAGTGAGTTATTACTTCTTAATATTATATTGAGAAGAAACGGAGAGAGCATTGAACATAGAAAAATGTAAAATTATATTATAATAAAAACTAATAGTACTATATTTAATTATTAATATGATTTTAATGTTATTTATTTACACCTACCATATTTGAGAACTGTATTTTTATCTCATATTATAATAATGTTTAAGTTACATTACAGACTTCAGTTTTTATACATATAATTCCCAATTACATAAAATATATTGGTAGGAAAATGTTATTTATTGCTTAATTTAGACTATTAATTGACCTAAATAATCTTATATTCTTTAAATACAGACTTTTTTTTCCACTTTTCATTTATCACTTATCAAATTATAGCTTGCAACTATAAATGTGTCTTCAAGATTAAAATTATAAGGAAAAGATGAATTACATTTGAAGAGTCTTTTTATTCTTTCTTTTTTTTTTGTAGAGAAAGAGTCTCACTTTATTGCCTTCGGTAGAGTGCTGTGGTATCACAGCTCACATCAACCTCCAGTTCCTGGGCTTACGCGATTCTCTTGCCTTAGCCTCCAGAGTAGCTGGGACTACAGGTGCCCACCACAACACCCAGCTATTTATTTTTGTTGTTGCAGTTTGGCCAGGGCTGTGCTGGAACATGCCACCCTCAGTAGATGGTGCTGGTGCCCTACTCAGAGCCACAGGAGATGTCCTGAAGATTCTTTCTTTCATTGTTGTTCATCTTTAATAACTTCATGGTATCACATTTTTTATGCTGGTTATATTTCAGAGAATATCAAAGAATTACTGTTGTTTTATTAGTGAAGTTTTATGTGGTTGTTTTAGATTGTAATTATGCTCTTGCCTATAGATCTGTCTCTAGTGACCAGGAAAAAATGCTTAAGGATTATTTACTAGTGTGCATGACTAAAGACTAAATGTTTTATAGACAAACAGGGATAGTGTCTTTCCTTTTGCATTTTTAGTTCATGTTTTTGTTTATTTTCCTAAGTAAATATTTATATTTAATCTTACTCTTTTTTTTCACCACTGATATAAGCACCCTTTCCTATATTTATTTTGCTACAACATGCATTCACTAAGTCATCTGATATTTATGAGATGAAAGAGAGTACAAGAAAACAAAGCTATACTTAAAAATGCTCAATCAAAAGTTTTGGTACTTGTTCTTTTTAAGAAACACATTTTATAAAAGGTAGGCTTTTTCTCTCCCAGCATTATTTTACTATAGAATGACTAGAGTTTTAAAGTATTAATAACCATATCACATTTTTAAATGCATTAATAATTGGTAAATCAAATTTGTCTCTATTGAAAAACAAAATTATCCTATCCAGAATGTGGTGCAAATTATGAAACTGAAATTTAAATAATTATTAGCAGTATGTCGTGGTCATACCAGAGATAATAACGAAGATGTTATCAAATGAGTTTACTGAAATTTTCAATTAACCCCATAGGATCAAGGGTTGTAAGCTCAAAAGATATTAAACAAATACCCATATTTTCCTTTCCTACCCCAGCAATAATGAAACTAACGAGTGTTTGTAGTAACTATTTTACCCTTCTGCCATCAAGGCTTTTATAAACCTTGCCATTGAGATTTTGAGAGCTCCCAGCCAACTCAGAGCAGAGAGGCCAGCAATCTTGCCTTAACAGAAAATGGCTCCAGTAGCAGAGAGGCCAGCAATCTTGCCTTAATGAAGAGAAACTGGTCATGAGTCTTTACAATGGGATATAACCTTTCATAGGATACTCCTTTGAGCCATAGGCACTGCCCCAATGGGATATGTTTTTTTAACTGGAAGATTGCTTAATGCCTAGTTCTCTGATCCATGACCAAGGTATCTCCCACATGGTGAATTTATGTATACTGGAAGATGTCCTTGTGGTTCTTGTATGATCTATATCCAGCTTATGCCTGCCTGGCCTTTGCTCTGGTGCTGGGGGTCTGATGCCTGTTCCCTCCGGTGAACTGGATAAGCCCAGCCTCGGGAAGCCTTTAGTTCTTCAAACAGGTGTAAATTCAATATATCACCACAACAGGAAGCAAGTTGGCAGATGAAAAAATCCTTAACAAAATACTAGAAAACAAAATCCAACAACACATCAAAAAGTTAATACACCATGAGCAATTGAGATTTATCCCTAGGATTTAGATGCAAGAAAATTCAATATATGCAAAGCAATAAATATCACATCAACAGAATGAAAGACAAAAAGCATGTGATCATCATCCTCATGTGATTCACAGATGCAGAAATGAATTTGATAAAATCAAATGTCCATTTGTGAAAAATCTTCCCCTCAAAATTAGACATAGAAATAATTTAACTCAACACAATAAAGGTCATAGATGAGAAACCAAGAGATAACATATTATTGAATGAGGAAAAGCTGAAAGGACACCCAGTTTCACCACTGCTAGCCAAAATATTTCTGAAACTCTGAGCTACAGAAAGAGAAAGGAATAAAACAAATAGAAATTATAAAAGAGGAAATCAAATGTGTAGATGATATAATCTTATATATAGAAAAATCTAAAGTGTCCACTGAAAAGGTCTTAGAAATGGTAAATAAATTCTGTTAAATTACAGTAGACTAAATCAACATACAAAAATCAGTAGCATTTGTATATATCAGTGATGAACTACCTGAGATAGAAATCAAGAAAGCAATATCATTTACAGTACTACAAAAGAAAAAATCCTAGGAACAAATTTAACCAAGGAAGTAAAAGACCTCTACAAGGGAAACAACAAAATACTGATGAAAGTAATTTAGGAGAATACAAACAAATGATAACATATCCCTTGGCTCATGGATCAGAAGAATTAATATTGTTAAAAGGGATCATAACACTGAAAATATTGCACGTATTGAACGTTAACTTACAGATCCTGGGTAGATAAGGAGAAATTAGTCAAGAGGGCAGTCTTTCATCCCCAAGTGAGAGGAAGCAGAAAGGAACAGTTGAGAATATGAGAGAGAGAGAGAGACAGAGTGACAGAGAGAGAGAGAAGTGAGTACATGGTAACTAGTAGACTATGTAAGAGAATAGGGTGTGGATCATTTTTAAGTTTGTGGAAAGATCCTAAATGAAGCCATAAAAACCAGGCATCCCAGTCTACAAGGTTGGGGACATGTCTCTAGGTTGCTATCTCTGGTCACTGACTTGAGCCATTTCGCTACAGTGTTCTACTTCTTACCCTTGTCATTCCTGTTACAACTGATCTAGTTAACAGAAAGATAGCAAAGCTTAGCCTGTCAAGTGGTCTCACAGGCAGATACATCGAACTGTAGATTTCATGTCAATATTTCTTATCATTTCCATAAATATCTCCTTTGTTCTGTTACTGTCACTGATACATTTCATCTGTTTACATTGCAATTTGGTGTGCATTTTCCTTTTGTTTGTGTGTGTGTTTGGGCATGGACATTATGGGCGGTTAGTTCCTGGCTTAAAACTAGTTAATACTGCAACTATTTCCTGTCTTCCATAAGTAAGTGTGATCAAGAAACTCACTCTCTTCTGTAATCAGTACCAGAACTCTACCAGGAAACTCCCCACCTCCTACCTTGCACATGATCAAGGTAAAATAAGACACTGCTTCTTCCCCAATACTAAGGTCTTTTTTTATAGTAAAAAAAATAGGAGGGCATTTGTCATTCTTAGAAAGAGGACCCCTGTGAGTGACAAATACTAATGTTCTTAGGAGAGAAGTTCCCATAAAAGCACAACTGTTTCTCCATCTGTGTAACATCTGTCCTGTATGCCAAAAAAGGAAAAAAGTAAAGTGTTGAAACACAATTATATAATGAAAGAAACCAAAATCTATTAAACAACAGGTATTTGTCCAAATCATTTGCACAAAAAATTTTCTCTTCTGTTCCAAGAATATCACATTTTAATCATTTTACTGCTAGAGGTTTTTATGTATATTTTCAAATAAATTGTTTATTGCATAATCTAAAAAGAAACACAGTACATTAACATCACAAAATCTTGTTTTCAAAATGCTTCTATGCCAATTTGCTGGCCTTTTCAAATAAGTTAGTATTTTTCCTTCTTGAAAGCTTAGGATTTGTGGAATACAGCGAACAAAATAACAAAAACATTTTCAGACCCTAGCTTTTATGATATTTTTTTAAAATTAGGAATTGAAAATTGTTTTTCCTTTTAAAATAAATCATGGGTGCATTCAAGTTGCTAAATTTTTAATTTAAACATTCAATTAAATTATACAGAATCATTGTATTTTATATAATCTCAAATATCTAAAATTAAGGTAGGTTCAAGGCTTAATTTCAAGCAAGAAAGCCATGTCAGATGAATCAAGAAAAGATACTGAGTAGTTTGGAAGAAGGAATTCTACAATACCAAGCATAAACATTTTATTTTAGAATTCATAATACTAGGACTATACTTTCAAGGATCGTTTCCATAGTTCTTTACCAGAATTAATAATACCGTGTTCCCAACCGGTTAAACAGCTTGTCTTAAATGCACAGCCAGGTACTTTAAGTATTAATCTTTGAACTAGTATTTTGAAGTATTTTCAAAATTATTTATTTAAAAAATAGTATACTATACTATACTCTAAACCCCCAGGAAAATGGGAAATGAAGACTTATATCTAAAAATAAAAACTGGTGTCAAACCAATATAACTGATTTGTGGCTCGTAGACATCTCTGCATTTTGTTGTTGTTGTTGTTGATGCTGCTTTAGTGTTTGAGGCAACATTTGATACCAGGAAATGGCCCAGATGAGACAAAAAACTGTTCTGCACACTCTCTGTGCCTTAAAATCACATCATTACTGACATATTTAATTCATTAAATGGATTAAGTCTGGAAATCACACCACTCCATTTTCACCACAACCTTCCAAATTTAAATCATATGTATATATATCATATATATATATACACATATATCAGTTTAAATATATCAGTTTATGTGTATCAGTTTATATATACATATATATGTGTGTGTGTGTGTATATATATATATATATATATAAATATATATATATATATAACCTTTGGATAATTATGGTCACCCTTTTCTACTACCAAATATTATGAAATTTCTTCCATACAAATATTTCCCCAAAGAGTCCCAGAAATTGCATATTTGGTAGGATGACTACAATTATCCAAAGGTGATTTAGAAAAGATGGAATATAGCAAAAAATTTATCAAAAATTAGGAAATGGCCAGGTGCAGTGGCTCACTCCTATAATCCTAGCACTCTGGGAGGCCAAGGCAGGTGGATTACCCTGAGCTCATAGGTTCGAGATCAGCCTGAGCGAGAGCAAGACCCTGTCTCTAAAAATAGCTGGGTGTTGTGGTGGGCACTGGTAGTCCCAGCTACTTGGGAGTCTGAGGCAAGAGAATTGCTAGAGCTCAAGAGTTGGAGTTTGCTGTGAGCTATGAAGTCATGGCACTCTTCTCAGGGTGACAGCTTGAGACTGTGTCTCGAAAAAAAAAAAAATTAGAAAATGGTGAGTATAGAAATGAGTCCAAAGAGAAACCACACCACAAAGAGGGCATCAAAGGAAGCGGAGGCAGTCAGAACATATATCCTTTCCTGACACTTACATATTCCCAACTTTTTAATCTCCTGTTCAATCTGTATGTCAAATGACAATTGTTTATTATGAACACCCACCTCCAATCCCTCCCCATCTTTATTATCCGTAAAAACAAATCCTCTGGTGGGCTTCTGCTTTTGCAGAAGAGGAATTACAAAACAAAAATAAAGGAAAAAAAGCAGAATTTGTGCCATTACTCCACATCTCCCATCCCTAGTCTCAGCTGTGTTCACACCTCTGACTCAGAAAAAATGAGCCAAAGCACAGAGAAAAGGGGAGGAAACTATCACCAGCAACAGAGATTTAGGAAGTAAAGGATAAGACTCCTGAAGCAGAGTCCACTCTATTAACTGTCTGCTTTTTTTACCCTCCTCCTATACACCACAGTCCTAAAATGTGACAAATACCTGTCACTGTTCTCAGGCTTCAAAATGTTCATGTGTTAACCAAACATAAGTAGAACAAGCTGATGAGGGGGCATGGACTATTAAAACTCAGCCTCACTAATAGGACCATATGGGTGGATGTCTTGATTAGGAGGTATAAGCATCTATAAATTTTTCTGTAAAGTATTTGGCTGCCTCTCAAATTGTTATCAGTTTACCTACTTATGAACAGTCTGAGAGAATTCTAATTTCTTGAAAACATGCTACATTTTTAATGTCTAACATTTGCCATTCTTATGGATAGGGAATAGTATCATGTAGTTTTATTAATCGTTTAAATTACCAGAAGTACTAATGGGACACATCTTTCATATGTTTATTCTTCTGTGAATAGCATATAAATTTTCTTGGAACTTTTTTCTGCAGTTTGTTTTTCTTATTTTGTGAGTGTGTGTGTGTGTGTATATATATATGTATTAAATGCATAATAAAAATCATCTTTTTGTCTTTGACTTGGCTTTTCATCTTGGCCACAGAGGCATTTAGCACATATAATTCTTTCAAACGTAATGCCATTAAATACATCAATGTTTCTTTGAAGTCTTTTTGCGTATGTATTAATTTTTATTTAGGAGTATATTTTCTCAAACCATACAAAGCAAGCTATCTAGACAAAATTTGTTTACCCCTGTGATATTCAGAAATAAAGGAAAAAAATGTCTTTTCTTCTTGGGAATTGTGTAAGTATTACTATTTATTGTATTCTACAATCTACATCATTTAGGATGTGCTTTTACTTCTTTAACAGGGCTCAAATTGATATTCTGCAAAGCAGCATTTCATGTTTTAACTTACTTTTTTGCCATGTAAATAATTAGCTCAGTAACCCTCTTCAATGGTCCGCTATTTTCTGACCTGCAACTCATAAAAATGATCACGTATTTGCCGCTTTAGCTTCTGGATAATCTTTGTTCCTTTCCTTTTTTGCTTCTTACACACTATGTAACAACATTCCTTCCTTCATGCCATTTTATTGAGATCTTTTTCAACTGCAAATCGTATATGAGGTAGTTTTTAGTTATATAAATTAAAAATGTAACAGTATAATTTAATGGAAAATATTGGAGCGTTTTCAAGGTAGTGAGGCTCAAGGTAGTAGAAGGGAGAAAAACAAGGACAGTCAGACCTGTCATTGTGTGGAACATTTATGCATTGTGAATATCCAATTGAGGTAATAATAGCCATCAGCTACAGCAAGGATTTAGAAATTGAGAGTGTTTTTAAAGAAGTACATGTGGGGAGGCTAATATTTCAGGTCAAATATGACCCTAAAAAAAGAACATGAGATACAAGTCTGAGCATTAATTGGGTTATTACTTGTCTGTATTTAAAGAATAAGGAAAATCCAGAAAGGACAATCGATCTCTGTAGAGACTGGAGACTTGGTTTAATCTCTATGACTGATTAAAACTTCTATAGAAGTTTTAAGTACCTTAGCACAAGTGCCTATGAAAACTAAAAGTATATCTTCTCCGGGGAAAAGTAACAGCTTCAAAATATCATCACAATATTAAATAAACAAACATATGAACAGTTAACATTTTCCTAAAAGATGAGAACAATGCAAAAATAAAGATTTATAATCAAGAAAAATCTAGACAATGTTGTCATCAGACAGAACATTTAAAAAGAGTATAAAATGATGGATTTGGAGAATAAATTGGAAAACATTTTAAAAGTATACAACACCCTAATGCAATAATTGAAATTTAGAACTCAAAAATTGGATGTAGAAGCATAATGTGTAAGCAAAAAATAATCAAATAAGATTTAAAATATATATCAAAAGTATATATTCACACTAACAAAGAGAAAATGGACAGAAAATAAATAAGATTAAAAGGAAGTGTTGAAAAACATCACACATATTTTGGTCACTTAAGAAAGAAAAAAAAATGAATCAAAGTAATATTGGAAGAAGCACAGGCTTAAAAATTTCAAGATCTTTTTCAAAAATATCAACTGTATAAATACAGAGAAAATCGCTGCTAGACATATATATCTAAGAAAAATTGAAGGAAAGTAACAACCCTAATAAGAGCCAAAGCTTCTCATAAACAATAGAAGAAAGAAAATGATGGAAAATGCTGAAATAAATAACTTTCAATCTATAATTCTTTACCTTAGAACCAAGAAAATATGTCAGAGATGAATTAATATTTTCCTAGGAAATAAACGAAGAAAACAAAGAAAAGTAAAATGCCTGAAAATATTTGTCCATACCAACACAGACTAGGAAATAATAAAAAGTGTTGTGTATATAGACATAAATAATCGCAGATGGAAGCAATGATATTCTAGGGGAAAAAAATGAAGAGTCAGAGAAAGTGTCAAATATCTGGGTTAAATAAATGCTAAATGAAACCAATTCTATGAAATAATGAATCTAGGAAATCTAAAATGCTTATTGCACAAAAATATACAATAACAATGATATACAGATTTGTATTTCTAATAAGTGGTAAAGTATTAATTTATAGTTACTCTAATAAGTCAAGATTCATGTTGCTATCTCTAGGGTAACAAATAACAGAAAGTAAAGAATGTATAATAAACAATCTAATTGAAGAAGGAAACAAAAAAATTATTATTCAATTCATAAAAGCAAGAATTCAGAGAAATAGAAAAGGTGGAATAAATGCAAAATGAAAATGGTAGATTTCAATATAATTATAAAAATAATAGTAAGTAAACTAGATGTTTCATTTAAAGGAAAATATTGTAATCCTGGTTGAGAAAAAGAGTAAAATATACATATTTCTTACTGAAGGTATTCTTTATTGTAATTTCAGATTGATATGAGGTACAAATGTTTAGGTTACCTTGTTTTCATTTGTAAGGTAAAGTTCAAGTAAATGAACCTTTCACCCAGGGGCCTTGCTGAACACCCTTACATTACACACATTAGGTAAGATCCTGCCAATCATCCTCCATTCTTACCCCTCTCTTCTTTCTTTTTTCCCCTCCCTCTTGCTAGGATATACTTGTGTTTTTCTTTTGTGTGGATGTTTAGTTGTTTATGTATTGGTTTCATATTACTACTGAGTGCACTGGGTACTTGTTTTTCCATTCTTGTGATCCTTTTTTTTTTTTTCCTAAGAAAAAATGTGTTTTAACACCATTCAGGTAGACACAGAAGATGTCAAAGGATGTGAAAGTTGCCATCTTTTCCTATGGTTGAATAGTACTCATGGTACACATATACCACAGGTTATTAATCCATTCATGGGTTCATGGGCACTTGGGTTGATTCCACATCTTGGCAGTTGTGAGTTGAGCTGCAATACATATTCTAGTGCAAATGTTCTTGTGGTAAACTGATTTTTTTTTCTTCTGGGTGGATATCTAGTAATGGGATTGTGGGATCAAAGAGAAGGTTGGCTTTCAGTTCTTTGAGAATTCTTCATACTTCTTTCCATAGAGGTTGTATTAGTTTGTAATCCTACCAGCAGTTCAAAAGTATTCTCTTCTCTGTAATTCATGACAGCATTTTCAGATTCAGGACTTCATACTGAGGGCTAATCTCCCTGGAGTTAGGTGATATCTCAGAGTGGTTCTGATTTGCAGTTCTCTGAGGATAAGGAGGATGAGCATTTTTTAGTGTGTATTTCTTGGCCAGTCATCTTCAGAGAAGTTTCTGTTCAATTCTCTTGGCTACTTATAAATAGGATTGTTTGTTCATTTCTTGTTGTTTAAGTTCAGTTCTTTATTGATTCTAGTTATCAGCTCATTGTCGGATTCATAGGATGCAAATACCTTGGCCATTCAGAAGGCTGTTTGCTTCAGTGTAGCACCATTAGCCCTGCTGAGGCTTTTGACCTGGATTATATCCCATTTATTTACTTTTGTTGTTACTACAATTGCCGGGGCGGCGGGGGGTGGTGGTGGGTATCTGTGTCTTCTGCATAAAGTCTTCCCAAGCCAATTTTGTCAAGAGTTTTCCCCACATTTTCTTCAAGAGTTTTTATTATTTTGTGTCTTAAATTTAAATCTTTTATCCAGAGAGAATAAATTTGTGTCAGTGTGAGAAGTGTGGGTCCAGATTCAGGCTTGTACATGTGGTTAACCTGTTCTACCAGCACCATTTATTAAATAGAATTATTTTCCGTAGTGCATGCCTTTGTTTGATTTATCAAAGATCAGACAATGATATGTGGTTGGGTTCATCTCTAGTTTCTCTGTTCTATTACATAGATCTACATCTCTCTTTTTGTGCCAGTCATACTTTTATGGTCTTGATAGACTTGTGGTATAAACTGAAGTCTGGTAATGTGATACCTCCAGATTTGTTTCTATTTCTGAAACTTATATTGCCCATTTGGGTTTTTTTAATGCTTCTATATGAATTGAAGTACTATTTTTTCAAGTTCTTCAACCCAAGAATGCAAAGTTGGTTCAATATATATAAATCCATAAGTGTAATTCACTGCAAATAAAATAAAAAACAAAGACTATAGCATTCTCTCAATTGATGCAGAAAAGGCATTTGACAAAATCCAGCATTCTGTTCCAACAAAAGCACTCAAGAAAACATGCATTGGCAGGACATTTCCTAAACTGATAGAGGCCATCTATGATAAACCCATAGTCAATATCATATTGAATGAAGTAAAATTTAAATAATTTCCACTTAGAATTGGCCCAGACAAGGATATCCAGTATTGCCACTGCTATTCAACATAATGCTGGAAGTCCTAGCCAATACAAACAGGGAAGAGAAGGAGATCAAGGGTATTCAAATGGGAATAGGAGGCCAAAATATTATGCTGCGTGAATGACACAATCTTATACCTGAATAACCCCAGGAACTCAATTACAAACTCTTAGGAGTGAGCAAGAAATATAATAATATCTCAGGATACAAAATCCATGTCCACAAATCAGTAGCCTTCACATATGCCAATAACTGGCTCATTAATTTTGATTAAGGAAATAACAGATGAAGGTAGTCTTTTTTAATGCCATTAACTGCCATCAGTCAACAAGCCCCAAATCCAAAGTAAAATCCCATTACACAGCTATGTTGTGACACATTTGTAATTTCTTGTT
>CAUYRH010106112.1:0-17023 GCA_963574655.1 Perodicticus potto | reverse complement strand
ATCTGATTTCTTTTCTGAATGTATTTATCTTCATTCATTCTTTACAAGGTTTTTGTTTCTAGTCTTTATCTTAAACATTGTTATTGTTATTAAATTTTAAGCCTTTTTAATTCTGTGAAGGCAAAAAGTGGAAACCAAATAAACATATGTATATGTAAAAATAAAAAGATTTAAAAAAAAAAAAGAAAAGTGTGAAATCGTATCAATGACAAAAGCATGGATGGATTTATAGAGCATTATGTTAATTGACGTAAGCCAACTACTTAACAAATAAGCCAGGAGTATAGTTTTTTTTTGGTATTGTGTGGGAAATTAAAAACTGTTAGCTCCATTATAAATGTATCTCATAGTAAGTTTCGCCTGTACTCTTCTAAGATGCCCCATAGGTGTGGCCCCACCAATCACCCTCCCTCCACCCCAACCACCCCTCCCTTGTCACTTTCCCCATATTCTTGTGCTATAGTTGGGGTATAGCCTTCATATGAAACCTATAAATTAGCTTCATAGTAGGGCTGAGTACATTGGATACTTTTTCTTCCATTCTTGAGATACTTTGCTAAGAAAAAATGCAGAATACAATGTCTTCATACAATAACTAAGAAAATGCCATGAAGGCTATGTTAAACAGTTTGATGAAAATGTTTCAGATTGTGTATGAACCAGCACATTATACCCATTGATTGCACTAATGTACACAGCTATGATTTAATAAAACAAAAGTAAATAAATGTATCTCATAGAGGTAGCAAATAGAATGACAGTTACCAGAGTATGGGAGGAATGAATATTTTGAAAATAAATTGTCTATTTTTGACTTTGTCAAAGATCATGTTCTCTGGACTGTCACGGGTCACTTCTGACACTTCTTGCCAGGGCCTTGGACTGGCCAGGTCTCGGGCCGGCTTAACTACGCTTCGGATGCAGACCACTAAGTTACCTTGCTCAGGTTCAGTTTCTCTTAGGTGCCTGAGGGCTATCGACTTTAGCTGGAGAGAGAGAGAGTGAGTCTTAAAGAGAATAAAGCAGTCTTCTTAGAAAGATAGATAGATCTTAGTCTGTAGTAGAGTTTAGTAATCTTCAGCAGAGAGATACAGTGCTGGTGTTCTGCAGGTAGGAGAGGAGACAGAGTCAGAGTAAGCGGGTCTGTGATAGAATGCGCATGCTCCTGACTGCCTTCTTCTCCAGCCTAATATAAGGCTGATCTCGTGCTTCTCAATACCACAGGTGTAGAGACTGCCAATTCACCACTGCTCTTATCTCTTGAGCTCTCATGCTTGTTAGGAGAGCTAAATCCCTCTCCACGCCCTTTCCACCAAGGTGTTCCATCATTGAGCTGTACAGGTATTTCTTATAACTCTCACTCCTCCTAGCCATAGGCTATACGGGCTCCAGCAGTGGACATAGATGGTTTTATATACACTGGGCGGGGGGCGGGGGGAAGCCCTATTCAAAAATTGTTGGTGCAGAGAATATTGGGTAGCCACATGCATAAGAATGAAACAGAACCCATATCACTCACCACTCATAAAAATTAATTCATGATGAATAAAATATTTAAATGTAAGGCATTAAACCATTCAAATTCTGTAAGAAAATGTATGAAAGACTCTCCTAGATACAGGCCTAGCCCCAAAATTTATGACTAAGATCCCAGTGGCAATTACAGCAACAGCATAGGTAAATAAAAGGAACTTGAATAAATCATAAAACTCTACATGGCTAAGATAATAATCAACAGAGCAAATGGACAACCTAGAGATTGGGAGAAAATATTAACAAGCTATACATTTAATTTAGAGCTAATAGCTTGTATCTGGAAAGAACTTAAGCAAATCTGCCTGAAAAAAAACACCCTAGGAAAAAAATAGGCAAAAGACATGAAAAGAATTTCAGAAGAAAATAGACAAATGGCCAATAAACATATTTAAAAATGTTCGATGCCAATAATCAGGAAAATGCAGATTAAAACCACCATTAGATACTACCCTACTCCATTTAGAAAGTCTTCTATTAAAAAGTATAAAGCAATAAATGTTGGCATGGAGGCAGGGAGAAAGGAGTGTCTATACACTGTTGGTGGGCCTGCAAATTAGTATAACCTCTATAGAAAACTGTATGGAATATCCACAAAGAACTAAAAGTTGACCAGCCATTCCAATATGGGGTATTTACCCAAAGGAAAATAAGAAATTTTATTTAAAAAAAAAATACCTGCACTCAAATGTTTATTGCAGCACAATTTACCGTTGCAAAGATGTGGAATCAACCCAAATGCCTGTTAATTCATGAGTGGATCATGAGATACTACTCAGGCGTAAAGAAGGATGAATTAATGCCTTTTGCAACAATTTGGATCAAACTGGAGACTTTTATCCTAAGTGAAGTATCTAAAAGTAGAAAAATAAACACCACATGCACTTGCTATTAAACTGATACTAACAAATGAGCACACTTCTGTATTAAAGGAAGTAAAAGTCAGTGGAAATCAAGTAGTTGGGGAGAGGAGGTAATAGATGAAAACCTATTTAATGGTAATGGTGAACACTATTTGGATAATGAGTACAGTTATGGTAGCCCTGACTTAAGCATTACAAAAGCAAGTGGTGTAACTCCAAATATTTGTATACCTATATATTGAAATAAAATAATAAGCTTTGCTATTTTCGATGCACTAAATAATTTGAGAAATACCTTTTATGTATTACCCAGAAAATCAAAATATACAACTTCTAAGAAATTTAAAAACTTTTAAGTTAATAAAGGTGTTAAAAATGTGCTCACTTACATGAATTTTGTCTTTTTACGTAGAGAAAAAGCCTTAATGACACTCTTAGAATAAGGTGTTCGGGATACTTTTGCCTCCTACCTTTTACAAAAATCTGATTTAATATTTGGCCCAATAAAAACAATTAACAGCTGTATCATAACTACAGATTTTTTTAATATGCACACAAGGACAGGAAACAAGGGCACTGCGCTGGAGGATAATAAAGCGCCCTAGACTCGGGTTGTCTCTATGGCAGAATAACAGAGGACTATGGTTACGCCTTTTCTGCTGTAGTTAAGCAGAAAAATCATTCTCCAGATAAAGAGGATGTACTGGCACGCAGAAATAGAAAGACTACACAAAAAAGAGAGAAGGACAGATGGTGAGAAAGAGAAAAGCTTCCTGGTGACTTTCCGCCTCAGAATGTACTCTAATTTATTATGTTCTATCTCCAAGATATTCCTCTTATATTCTTATTTGTTTTATTTCAGCTTCAGTGATGATGTTTCTGTGTCTTGGGAACAAACGATGCCTTTTAAATGGATTATTTTCCATTTATTGTATTTTGTACAATATTGAATTTCTCTGTCTCTCTGTGTCACTTAGTGTTTCTTTATCTTTCTCTAACTCTTAACTCTTCCCCCTTTTCTGCTTCCCTCACCATTCTCTCTTCTCCCTCAAATTAGCAAATACCATCCAGATTGATTGAGCCATACCAAAGCTTCATGTTGACTTACAATTTAATTCATACTTCTATGTTCTTATTTGTATTGTGGTGACTTACAATTTAATTCATACTTCTATATTCTTATTTGTATTGTGCAATAAGTAGTAGGTATGAATTGTAGCATTTCATATTTCTTTAACTTGTACTTTATTTATGGTTTACAATTTTGATATGGAGTATGTTTAGGCTTGGAAATAGTCAAGAATGATGCCTGAAAATGAACATATTTATCATTAGTTGTGATTTGAATAAATGAATACAAAAGTATAACATAGTTAGACAAATTTTAAATGAAGAAGTTAAAGACTGAGTCTAATTTTACAATTTATAATCTATTTGAAATGTTGCAACATATACCATTTGCATATATCACATACACATATGCAAAATTATGTGTGTATGATGAATGTGCCAAAGTAATACATTGATCTTTTAATGCCAGTTTCCCTAAACTAATATTATTGGCAAACAAAAATTTAAAAGTCTTACAGTTTCTACTGAGACTTGTCTTTACAAGAGGGAATGTATCTGGAAAAAAATCTCTGGAGACCAAATATAATTATTTTATTTATAATTCTTGGCTTCTGGAAATGAAAAGCATTAACAACAGTCTCTAGTGCACTATATAATTCTTATGAGAACATAACAAAAAGAAATCTTTTCTTCACTATTTTTCTTTTTCACATCGTATGTTATACGGTATGCAGAAATCATTCAAAAGAAAGTGGTCACAGGCTCCACTCAAGTCCAAAACCCAGCAAGACCAGCAAGGATAAAACTGCTTCAAACAGTGTCCTCAATCAATTCTGATAGTGATTCTACAAACCTTGATTTTGAATAATTTGAAGGTAAAACAATACATTACTTACTTTATCATTTTTTCCATAAAGATTCTTTTCTTTTTGAGCTTGCAGTTTTTATTAAGGTAATAATTTTGTTGTTGTTTTTTCCACTTTTCCTGAAATGGAGATTTCAATCTTTTTTTGTAATTGATAAAAATGTAGTATTTGATGTTAAAACCTAACTTTAATGCCATTATGTTTAATAATGCCTTCTGTTTCATTAGAGCAATTTTTTGTTGTTGTTGTTGCTCCAGCGATTTAGACACAAAGAATATTAATAGTTCAAACATCCCAGAATCACAAACGTAAGAATATGTGTGTTTTAGCCCATAATACTGTTGCCATAAGGAATACTTAAGGCTGGTGATTTATCAAAATATATATATATTTTTTTTATTTGGTTCATGATTTTGATGTATGGAAATGTTCAAGATTGGGCATCCTCCCCTGGCAAGGATCACAGGCTACTTTCACTCAAGGTGGAAAGGGAAGAGAAGTGTGTGGAGGTCATATGGCAATAGTGGAAGTAGAGTGTGGGGGAGGAACCAGGCTCATTTTAACAATCAGCTCTGGCAAAAACTAAAGAAGTCATTCCTTACAGCAAGGACAGCACAAAGCCAGCGAAAGATTCAGAGGGCTCTGTCCCCAGTAACCAAATACCTCCTATTGGGCCCCATCTCCAACATTGGGGATCCAATTTCAACGTTAGTTTGGCAGGACAAAGACCTAAACTATAGCATTTTGCCACCAGTCCCCCAAGTCTCATGGCCTTCTCACATTGCAAAATATAATCATCCCATATCCAAAGTCTTACCTCACTTCAGCATCAACTCACAAATCTAAAGTCTCATTTAAGACTGAAGACAAATTCCGCCCAGCTATGAGCTTGCAAAATTGAAAGCAATTTATTTACTTCCAAGTTACATAGACATTGGATAAACATTCCCATTCCAAAAGGCAGAAATCAGCCTAAGGGAAGAGGCAACAGATCTCACTCAAGACCAAGATCCAGCAGGTCAGACATTAAACACTAAAACTCCAAAATAATCCTCTGCTACTCCATGTGTCACTCTGGTTGGGTTAGTTGTGAAGTATGAGCTACCAAGGCCTGGGTGCCCCCTGACTTTCTTGAGCTTAGCCCCCATGGCTATTCTTAGGGCTGGAGTTCAGTGCCTGTAGCTTTTCTCTGCTGAGGGCATATGGTGTCAGCAACTATATGATTCTGGGTCCAGAGGGCAGCAGACCTGCTCCCCCAGCTCCACTACGTGGTGATTCTTCCCTTATGGCAGTTTTCTGTATGGGTACATAGGTTTTCTGATAAATCCTCTGAAATTCAGGTGGAAGCTGCCAAGCCTCAACCGCTCTTGCATTGTAGGTGCCTTTAGATTTAACACCACTGCACCTTATTAGATGTTGCTTCAGCTGCTTCTTATAATTTCAGGAGGTGATATTTATTATTGAAGTCTAAGGAATTTAATATGTGTTACTACTTCTTATGTGAACCCATTACATTTTTATGTACACAGAATTTGTTATATTGCTTTTTTGTTGTTAATGATGCCTACAATGATTGCAATGTGGTTACGTAATGTGGTTATGCAATGTGGTTAGAAGATAAGGCCTATGAAAATAACTTGTTTAGAAGATATGACCTAGCACGTGGTTAATTATCACAAATAGTGAGTTTTTGAAGAGAGTGCACATGCTCTAGTTTGGGGATTCTGTATTATATCTGTATTCCATCTGTATTGTGTCCAGTTCAAACGTGTTAATTTTATTGTTCAGTTTTTTTAAAACACATTCTCCACTGTATATGTATTTGTATTTGATCTATATTGACTGAACAATTGTTATTGTTGCTATTTTTGTTTTGCCTTAACGTTTCATTGGCAATAGCATCATTAGACTAGGATTCTCATGATTAGTCTTTGCCTGGTGGAGTTTCTCAATTATTTTTCTCTTGACCATTTTAAAAATTATGAAGTTTTTATTCCCCTAAATAGTGTAAATTTTAATTTTATTTTTTATCTGGTCTGAAAACTTTTATTTTGTAAGATAAATTTTAGAGCATTTCTGCCACTAATATTTTCCAAGAATCTTTTTTATCTATTTTTCTAATTTTATCTGTGCTCTGTATTTAAATTCATTTTTTTCACTTTTCATTTATTCAAAAATAGTAGGTAATGGTTTTTTTTTGGTTTTTTTCACAGAATTTATTAGCTCCTGCCCCAAATCTGTGGATTGCTGTTGTCTAAAAATTCTATGAGTTTTATTCCTTAAAACTTGTCACTTTACATTTTATATTATAGAACTTTGTTAGTTTACCCTATTTTGTTTATTTGCTTGTTTGATTTATGTCAGGTGCTTTGTTAGGAATAATTTCTCTAAATTTTCCCTCCAGCAATTAAACTCTGTTCACACATTACTGCTAGTTTACTGCAATACCAATCTAAAAGTTCATAAATTTAATGTTTAAAAGTCTTGTTATTTGCTTTTCTTACTTTTCTCTTAGTGTTTTTTTTTTTTTTTTCATTTTTTGTCTCTAGGACATTCTAAACCTCTTTATTTTCTAAAAATTATTAAATACAACCCTGTATACTCACTTTATATTCCATAAGTAATAATTTAAAGGTGTCCAAATGCTATAGATATTAAGACAATTAAGTTTGTAAAATAATCCTAGAAAAAGGGCTACATACCTCATTGCTGAATATCACTATAGTTACCTTCAAAGTACTCTCCTTGGGAAGTTATGCACTGACACCAGTGGCAAGTTCACCCTTCAAAGCAATTTTGGAACTCTTTCTGACAACCGTCAAAGCTGTCATTGTATTACCCTTGATGTCCTGAACGTCATCAAAATATCTTAAAATGCTCTTCATCTTTGGGTAAAGAAAAACGTCATTGGGGTAATAAATGTATAAGAAAACCCTCCCTTTTCTTATACATTTATTTGTTTACTGACTAAAAACTCTCTTGCAGATGGTGCTCTGTAAGCTGATCCATTCACGATTTTTAGTTTAAATCTTCGTGTTTCTCTATCAGTGTTCTCTTGGTCTGCTATGCTTCTCATTGTAAGTGGAAAATTTTCACACACAATATGACACCTTTTTGCAATGCTTTCATAGGTTCTGCACATTATTGCTGCCCTAATTTCTCTTCACAAGTCATGCTTTTTCTCCCCTCACCAAAATGTTAAATCCATTTGTACACTGATATTTTCTTCATGATATTATCCCCATAAACTTGTACTAACATTTCCTTAATTTCACTTTGACTTTGCCAGGTTTAGCAAGAAATTTAGGAATGTTTCTTCTTTGTTCTAATTCAACACCTGACATTCTTTTGACAACATACAAAAATATGCAACAAGAAAACACCGCACGTGACACAGGACAACTGTGAGACACTGATAAGACAAGTTTTGAAATCTTACTAGTTCTTTGTGTATAGTGCCGCCAACGTAAGCTCATGGTAGCAAGTTCGAGAACATAATTGTCAATGCAATTTAACATGAATGGTTGAGGTTTGATTTATAATTGTAAGCAATTTTCTATTCTTATATTTGCTCCATTTTCATAAAGTTAAAATAATGTTTTGATTTGAAATTATGGTATTCCTTTAATTGTTTTTATATAATCTGTAATATATTCAAACCATTCTAGAATAAATGTAAATTAATATGGAAAATAAAATATATCTTGCCTATAGATTTTACCACATAATAAATAGCTTGAAGGAACTAAAACTCAGAGGTAGGTTTTTAAAAAATTTTTATTGATAATAATATACTTTTACATCCAATTTACATACTTTTATAAAGCTTTGAATATTTTAAATGATGTAATCATACATTATGTGATTATGTGGCTCAAAAAGTTAATTGCTAATGAATGCATAAATCATTTTAATTATGATTATAATAACTTTTCATCTCCATGTAATCTTTTTATTTAGTTTCTTAAGTAAAGAAATTAAAATAAAACATTAATATTTTGAACTTACAATTCAAAATTTGCAATATCTTAAGTGTCAGAGCCACTGAAAAGAATACTTGCTCTATTACTGAATAGAAAATTTATTAATTCTTTATGATATCAATAATATTTGATGAATTTTCTTTCAATATATTTTATTCTTGATTTAAAACTAAAAAAAATAAAATCATTTAATTTGTGGGTCATGTACTAATGAAAGATATATAATCATAAAAATTATATTATCAAACCAACTTGAAATAATTGTCTTAGTTTAAGATTATTCATATTGTACATGATCTGAGGTTTTATTTTTATAAAACAGTAGTATTTTAATGCAATTAAAATTTACAAGTGCATTATTAATTCTGATTAATTATTGATTATCTTTGTTTTATAAATGATTATGCCATTTTAAAAGACATTGCTTCTGCTTCTAAGTAAAGTATTGCGAATATATAGTGGAACATACATTCACATTTGTGTTATATATCTTTGGGAAGGGAAAAATGTTTTAAATGCAAATCATTAAATATGAGATGAAGTTGTGATATTCATGATCAGAAAAGCACATTAAAATATTCCCTTAGCAAAAACAGATTAACTATTTTGGAGCAAATTATTTACAGTAATTATTTAGATGTAAATGTGAGTTTTTCACATAAGGAATTCTTACTCCTATCTCTCTATAGTAAATGATTACTAGAATTGGATATGTTATATATAAGTAAGCATTTTAACACATTGTCAACCCTATAAATGCTTATATAAAACATTTATATTTTATATACTTATTCAAAAAGTTATTTTCCATATATTTTGAGATTTCATTACAGAAGTTTAAAATGCTTTATCATTTGAGGCTTACACAAATATCAGTTATCATTCCACTTCATCTAAAACTTAATAATTCATCTGTAATTAAAATTCTCAACAACTTTGTTCATTTAAATATTATTAATCTATGAAAAAACATTTTTCTATATCCTTTTAGACAATATCCTGGAAAACATGACAAAATTATTCACCTCAAAATAATATTCTTTGAGTTATCACATATCACTTCATCAGAAGTGGTGTCTGAATTTTTTCTCTTAATCATTTAACAACAAACATGATTATTGACACATAAAAATATTTATCCTACATCTCCTATTTCAAATTGGCAATCTTAAATTTGACAATTAATGTAAATATTTGAGTGTATGTTTGGTTTGTAGAAAATGGATAAACTATATAAAATAGCACTTTAAAATATGCCAAAATTTTCTAATTACTTTGTCAGAATTGAGATCTGATTCATGTATAAGGCCACGAATTATTTTATATTTATTTTGTTTTTTGAAAATAAGCTGCATTAGTTTATGCAGCTAAACTCAAGTCTCCTTGGCCCAGATAATAGATAAATTATTCTTTGTGTCAAATTCTTTCATGTGAGAATGATTCTATTATTTGAGCTAATGTTTACTTTACATTAAATGCAGAGACTATTTCCTCAGATGAAAACTCTCATATCCAGGATTTGTCAATGTAAATTAAAACTAATTATCTAGACAATGAAGTAATTTTACCATTAAATTAGAAATTGCGTTTGCTTAGGAGAATGTGTCTTACTCGTCCCAGGAAGTTTGTTATGACTTCCTTCTACACTTCACTCATTTCTCTTTTCAAAAGACCTCAAAAATGTCTCTTCTAATAATCTCATCTAAAATATCTCTTTCCTATCAATCTACTTCATTAATGCACGTTATCTTTAATTCTGTGAGAATTTTTCTTTATTATTTGCTTCTAGGCACTTGTTTTCCTGCTGAGAAGAATGTAAAAAACCATGATATAAGGATTTTTTGTCATTTCTACAACTTATGTCCCTACTTAGATAATTGCCTGGGACATAGACAATCAATTAGCGTGTATGAATACATGTGTAGTTTAAATGAATGTAGAAAGTATAAAACCGCTTCCCTCCTCATCACATTCTCCTGATCTAATGTCAGTAGTTTCAATATCCCAGAGCATGTTTATCATAACTTACCTGGGAGAAACTGATGAACTTAATGTTAGGGTATTAAACATCAGCTTCCTGTGTAACAACTGCTGGACAATATCTTTTTTCATTTGGATGCTCTAGTAGGCGTAAAAGAATATCATCCTACTAGCAAGAAAGATCTAAGAGTTACTATTCTAGAGAGCTTAATTAAAATTAAAGGGGTTGATATGATTGCCCAATGAGAGTGTGAAAAATAGGAGAAAGAATACATAGTCAAACGTTAAAGAAAACAAATGTGTCTGGTGTCGACAGAGGAAAGGAAAATAAGAAGAAGCTTGTTTATCCTGTCAAGTGGATTTGCTGTAGGGTGGGAGCTTGTCACACTTTTTGCTATCAGGAACCAAAAAATCCAAGACATTCAGCTGTCTTGACTTTTTTGTGTCCCCTGCTATGAAATCCAGAGTCCTAAAGCCTCCTTCTACCAATGAAAAGAAATAATTAAGGAAATGAAATTAGTATCATGGAAATAATTTTAAAAAAGCTTTTTTCAAGAAGTAAGCAAATATGGAGGAGAAATGAAGGAAGTAAAAAATATTTCTATTGATTTGGCAACTATTAATTGTTTTTAAATTTGATTAAGGAAGGGAGCAATTCCCATTTACTTCAATTTTTCTAGAGTTTATTCCATTGTAATGAATTCACCTGTTATGCGCTTCTTTTAAGCTTTGTCCTCTTTTAATCATTCTCCTCAGCAATAAGCTTCTGGTACTTGTTCTGATGCAGCTCACACTTAAACATCATGATTCTCTTAACAATCGCAATCAGTGTAACCCGGTTTCTTGTACCCTGAATGAATCCCCAACAATAAATTAAAAAAAAAAAAATTTGGGGGGTGGTTTGGATATTCTACGAAAGTTCAGAAAGACACTGGGAGATATTACTTAAAGTATGGGGCAGAATATCCCCAGTTTTCTAGTTCTTTTACTGAAACATATTATTTCTTCCCTTCTAGTATCCTCTGTAGGTTACAAAATCTGCCAATCCTGCATTATATGAACCTTTGCAGATATGAAGCTACACTTTCCTTCTGCTTTGAGAATATTATCATGTTCCTAAATTACAACTGCTTCACTCTTGTATATAGTGAAGCTATCAGCCTTTCATTACTTCCATGATTCTAAATACAGTTCTATACTATTTTTATATCTGAAAAAATATTTTTAAATTTTTTTATTAATTCATAACTGTATACATTAATGCATTTATGTGGTACCATGTCCTGATTTTATATACAATTTGAAATGTTTACATCAAACTGGTTAAGATAGCCTTCACCTCACTTACTTAATTATTGTGTTAAGACATTTATACTCTACTTTTAATAGATTTGACATGTACCCTTGCAATATACACATAGGGGCGTTTCCACCAATTACCCTCCCTCCAATTACCCACCCTCTGTCCTCTCCTCCCCCAGTTATGTTTTATCTTTAATATGAAATTTTGGGTGATTATATATTGGTTTCACAATAGTATATCTGAAAAAAAAGTCTTTTCAATTCTTCACTTTCTGTAATATTTTAACACTTCTAACATTAAATATTTTTGGACTAAATTTAGGCACGTTTCTTTTCAGTGACCATATCAATGTATATGATTTCATGCAAATATTTGGTTGGTCAAAAATATCAACTAAAATATGCATATATAAGTGCAAAATTTATAAGCAGAATATATGTTAATTTGGTTCAGCATTTGGACTTAAAAATGGTAACTATTGTGGACACAGTAGTTTGCTTAGGAACTGGAAACTATAATAAACAGTGTACCCCTTACTTATCTCAATGTGCACGACATGTTCAATGCTTTCTTAAAACCTCATAATATTTATTTCACTATGCCTCAGAGTGATACCTTTCATTTGTACACATGTTACTATGTCTTTTTATGCTCTAAAGACTTTATTTACATATAATTTTGTAGTTATCTTGGCAAAAGAAAATAGAAAAAAAGGGCTTACTGATCTAAAGGGTATTATTTAAAAACGGAAGTTCAATGAATCAAAATATTATAAAAGTAAATAACTTTAAAAAAGAGAAATATATGAAAAAATTCCTCTTGTAATTGTTTGTGCATGAGTAAGCAATTCATCTATATAAATGACTGTATTCCACTCTGAGTTATTGGGTCCTATCCCAACGTGCCTTAGCACTCCAGTTTACATAAAGGTACCAGTTTTCTGAGAAAATTCCATTTCTGATGTGAAAATATGTCAATAAGAATAATTATTGAAAAGAAATATAGACTCTTTGATCTATTTCTATAAAGATTCATCCTCACCTGAATTTACACTACAGTAGTCCCTAAAGAACATTCTAGGAATGATATCTAGATATTCTATGTCTGCCAATACTTTGCTTCTTCTACTAAAACAAATAAATATTAGCTTCCTTATTCTAGCTGACACCCAAAGCAGTATTTAACATCACCTGTTTTTCTCAAGGATACTCTGAAATCGATGCCAAAGTGAGAAAGACTACAGATATCGGTTATGTCTGTAAATTTCACCAGTGTTTCAATAGTTAGTTAATTATATTATTGACTTATCTTATCACAGTAGTCTGCCACATAAGGTATTTCCCTTTTACTTGCTATTTCAGACAACATCTTTCCCTACTAAACTTAGGTGAATAAAATACACAGAGGCATTTCTGGTAGTGAGGGGGTAGAGAATAAAGGAAGTGGGGCAATGCTGAAGCGAATGACATCATACTTTTTGTTTAGAGAATGAAAAGAGAAAAGTCTGCTGTAAAATACAAAAACACTTTTTAAACACTGGAATTGTGTCAATACTGTTAATGGAAATAGTATTTTTTAAGAACTTAAAAAATGTTTTTTAAATGCCGCTTGCCCTCCAGGTGGTTTGGTATAGATTTAGTCTTCTCTGTTGGAACTACACCATGTCTTTCAAGAATTTGACAAAGTTGAACTCTCAAAAAAAATTAGACAATACCAAAAAAGGGAAATACATTCTTTTTATTCAACAGAATTGAGTGAAGGAGCATGGAGTGGAAATTGTAATTGAAATTGAAATCAGGACATTGTACCACATAAATGCATTAATGTATACAGTTATGAATTAATAAAAAAAATTTAAAATATTTTTCCAGATATAAAAATAGTATAGAACTGTATTTAGAATCATGGAAGTAATGAAATAATTGTCCATGATTAACAAATTTCCAAAAATATTTTTATAGATTAATTTATTCTTTGTATGTTTTATTTATTTTATTGAGTAATTACCTTTTAAAATTCATCCTACTAAGAATAGACACTCTATTGGTAAACAAGGATTTTTATATTCCATTGCCAGAGACACATATTTAGCAAGGTATTTGCTAGCTGTGAATATGTATTTATTGGAAAAACGGGTGCTATTAAAATGTACAGAAGGGACATCTAACATAATTTCAGGAACAAAATAATGTATTCTCAATGTTGTTAATGTATATTTTGGTTACGAATTATGCATTGTTATTTACCAGATGTGATAACATGAAACTGGGAAGGACTCAACTTCATACGAAAAAGTAGAAAACAGCACAGTTAGTGGTTGGTAGGTGACACCAATAAAATAGTCTTAATTTGGTGTATTTTCATAGTGGCATGGAGTATTAATAAAACCAAGTCCCTTTTCAGACATAACCTCTGAAATATTTATAGTATTATAGTATTGCACTCATTTCATTTATGTGACATCCAACACATACAAACCTATGGGGTCAAGTGAGACAATGTTGCCAAAATGTTCCAAACATTGCAGGTAAGGCATAGGG
Organism: Perodicticus potto; assembly: GCA_963574655.1. Classification (NCBI taxonomy): domain Eukaryota; kingdom Metazoa; phylum Chordata; class Mammalia; order Primates; family Lorisidae; genus Perodicticus; species Perodicticus potto. The sequence goes on along the minus strand of CAUYRH010106112.1, from coordinate 2,884 downwards.
CCATGTTTTTGTAGTAAACTTCTCTCTAATTTGGTGTATCCATAAAACATCTTCCTAATAAAGCGTTAAGAGTAAGAGAAAAAATTACAAGAGAATTTTCAATTTGAGAAAGTTATTTGAATTTTAAAAACAAAAATTAATGATAACATATAGATAAGTGTTAATTAGTCCTAAGAAAACTACTGATAACTGTGATTTTCAGGCACAAGTATTTCCAAGAATAGTAATTAGTAATGGCTTATGCAATAGAAAGGTTTATATAAATTTAAGTAAGCACGCTGCATCTTATTAGTAATCATAAAAACGCAAATGCACAACAAAATGATGACGTTATATCAAGTTGACAAAAACTAAGAAGCTTATTAATAAATATCAAATGTTAGTAAGAATTTAGACTAATAGATAATTTTATTACTCTTAATAGTTTTCAGGTCGATATAAATACATCAATAAACAACTTGACACTGCCACGTAAGTTAAACATTCACAAAAGACCAGTAATTTCACTATTCAAGTCATGTATCTTTAGAAACTCTTGTGCTTCACCATCAGTATTTTTTAAAAGAATGCTAAACTTTTCAGAAGAAAAAAAAATTATCAATCTACACCTATCTTATGTGAAAAACTCAGAGAACTTGAAGTATTCATATTCATCTTGGATCTGTGATCAGCTATACACTTTAAAATAATACAGTATTAAAGTGTTAAGAAGTAGCACATAAGATGAAAAACTCCATTTTTTATGGAAATTTCTCAAAACTAGAAAATATTTTAAGAATTACTCAGAATCAAAAAACTAAAAGCATATTTATTTAGAAATATTTAAGCATAAAACAGCATCAGTAAACCTAAATGATTAATAATAAATTACAGATCATAACTTTATAAATTCATTTTGTTATGTCAATCAGGTTGATGAAAATATCTCAGATTGTATGTGAAACCCGCACACTGTACCCCATGATTGAATTATTGTACACAGCTATGATTCAATAAAATAATAATAATAATAAAATTCAGTAAAATAAAATAAATAAAAAAACTATAATTCTCTTAAAAAAAAATAAAAATAAATAAATAAATAAATAACTTACCATGAAAGAAATATAGCTTTTCACACCAAATAAGAAATCTTTTTATGATTAAAAGGTACTAATAATCTCAAATACACACTGCAAAACAATGGCTTATAACCATAGCCTGTGTTCTTAGGTCATTATCTAGGGATTCTTTTAATAGTGCAAAATTTTCACAAATCATAATATAAAATTCTAAAAATGTTATCTCTTTGTTAATCTTTTAACATAAGCTCTTGAATACAAAATGATAAATAACTAATCTGATGATGTTAATGTTACACTCACATCTGAGAATCTTTTACATTTTGATATACTTTTTTGCTATAGTTTGGTCTTTTTCTAAGTGTGATGACATCAGGAGAGATGAATTTGGGACTTGGTGGTTGGCTTCTGTCAGAGTCAGTGTTCCCCGAAAGGTAGGAAGTGGAAACTGTTAGTGTAAGGCCAAAGACCTGACTTTGGCAAAATGTCACTTTCTCTGTCTTAGATTTTTCAAAACAGTACAGAACTTACCCAAATTCAAGAGGAAGTAACATAGGCCAAACTTAGTTGTTGGAAAAATTTTAGAGAAGATTGGCCACCTTTAATTTAAGCATACCAAGGAAACGAAATGAACCACAGAGATAACCTTCTATTACTTACATTTAATTTAACGAATCATACACATACAGAATTTTATCACAGCATTGGATTGTACTATTTGAAAATGATCAGACAGCCAGTAAAATTAAAAAAAAAAAATGAAACAAAACATATATATGGGGGGAAAAAGTAAGGTGAAAAACAGAGACTAAAATAAAAAAAACAAAAAGAAAGGATTTTGAATAATGTGACAAGGCAGTTGAAATACAAGTCAAAAATTCTATCACCCCAGTACCCTCACAGAAGAGAGTGTATCCAGGTAAAAGAAAACAGGAGACTACATATATTAACATTGAGAACATAAAAAATGGTGTAGGATTTTAACTGATGCCATAATTTAAAAAATAATAAAAGCTGAGTTACTTGATACACAAAATGTATTTTCAGAAAATCTCCCCAAATTAGAATTAAATAGAACAAAGCTTAAAATATAGGAGAACAGATAAGATATTATTAAATCAGACTTTAATACAACATCTGAAAAATAAGAGTGTACTAACACGAGAGATTAGTGAAAATAGAGTTAGACAATATTGACATTATTTTTTAAAAGTGCTTTATAGTTGCCAGACCTATGAGGATGCTAGTGCACTATTATAATACAGAAGGCACCAAAAGATGTATGTACATTTTAAAATGGGAAAAAACTGTATTACAGTTGTAACACTCAAGTCATGTTTGACTTCTGCAATTACAAGCGATACATGTATCAGATAATAAATGTTATTAATATATAGAGTGCTACAATTTTAATATAGTTTATTCTTATGTTAAAATGTATATATATTTTTGTCACCCTCTGTATATGAAAGGGAAAGTAAAATTCACAAAACTCTCATCAGCATGAAAAGTCAGAGCATTGAGGAAGAGAAAATAGTAAAACTTTCAGAGGGAAAAAGACCTAAAGTCAAAATTTTCCACAGAATTCTCTATCATCAAATAGAATATAGAAGGAAATATTTAACATCATAATATATAAATGAGAGAAGGTAAAGGAACATATAGAAAGATAACTTTTCTTTTTTTTTTTTTTTTTTTTTTTTTATTAAATCATATCTGTGTACAATAATTCAGTCATGGGGTACAGTGTACGGGCTTCAGATACAATTAGAGATATTTTCATCAACCTGATTGTGATAGCATTCAAGAGACTTTCTCATTAC
>CAUYRH010106111.1:0-10654 GCA_963574655.1 Perodicticus potto | reverse complement strand
GTAAACATGAAAGAGGTAAAATCTCCATCTTTCTTTAAGGCTGCATGCAGAGTCTTGGTCTGTCACCTAGTGAAGAGTGCAGTGGCTTCATCATAGCTCACAGCAACCTCAAACTCCTTGGTCTCAAGTAATCCTCCTGCTTCAGCCTCTTGAGTAGCTGGAATTACAGATGCGCACCACCATGCCCAGCTAATATTTCTGTTTTTGTAGAGACAGGATCTTGCTCTTGCTCACGCTGTTCTCAAACTCCTGAGCTCAAATGATTCTCCCACCACAGCCTCCCCATATGATAGGATTACAGGCAGAGTGTCTTTCTTTATGTAGCTGTTTTAGTGGTGGCTCTAAGTATTACATTATATGTACATAACATATGCTGGTGTCATTTTACCAGTTTAAGTGAAACACAGAAACCTAACCTCACTTTATGTCTGTTTACTCTCCTTGTGTATGTTCATCTTAAATACTTCTGTATTTACATTTAGCCTCTTAGCAAGCTGTTATAATTTTTGCTTTAACCATCAAACATAGTTTAAAAAGTCAAGAAGAGAAGGAAAACCTGTTTTGCTCAAATGTTTGTTTCCTTCTTCCTGATGTTCTAGAGTTGTGTTTATTATTTCTTTTCTGTTCTAAGTACTTCCTTTTGCCCTTTTTAAGTGTTCTTTCTGTTAGCAACAAATTTTCTTGGTTTTCCTTCATCTCCAAATGTCTTGGGTGTCTTTTTTTTTTTTTTTTTTTTTCATTATTTAAGGATGTTATTGCTGACTATGGGTTGTTTTTTTTTTTCTTTAAAAAAATTTTTTTTTTCACCTTTTTATTTATTTTTTGTTGTTGTTGTTGCAGTTTTTGGCTGGGGCCGGGTTTGAACCTGCCATCTCCGGTATATGGGGCTGGCACCCTACTCTTTGAGCCACAGATGCCGCCAGGGTTTTTTTTTCTTTCTGCACCCAAAAAGTATTTGTGTCACTTTCTTCTGGTCTCCATAGTTTCTGATGAGAAGTTAGTTGTCATCTGAATTGTTTTTCAAGATTTTTTTCTTTGTTTTTAGTTTTCAGAATCTTAATTATCGTATGTCTTGTTATGGATGTCTTTGGTTTTATACTGTTTGAAGTTTGCAGAACTTCTGGAATCTATAAGTTTATGTCTTTTGCTAATTTGGGACATTTTCAGCCCCTATCTTTGTGAGTACTTTTTCAGTCCTGCTCTCTTTCTTCTTTCCCTCAGAGACTCTGGTGACATGAGTGTTAGATCTTTTGTTGTAATGTGACAGGTCCCTGAGATTTGGTTCATTTTTTTCTCTGTGTTGTCTGGATTGAGTAATTTCTGTGTCTTCCAGTTCACTGATTCTTTCTTTCATAACTTCCACTGTATAATTGAGCTTATCCAACTGACCTTTTAATTTGGATATTGTGTTTTTTAAGTCCTAACATTACTATTTGGTTCTTTTTCTTATGTTTCCTTGATTCGACTTTCTATTCTTTGCTTAGACTTTCTGGTTTTGTTTGTTTCTACATGTTTATAATTGTTCCTTGTAGCATTTTTATGGTGGTTGCTCTAAAATCTTTGTCATATAATTTTAACATGTCTGTCATCCTGGTCTTGGGATCTGTTAATTGTCTTTTTTTCATTCATGTTGAGATTCCCTGGCTTGTGGTGTGGTGAATGGCTTTTGATTGGAACCTGGACACTTGGGTATTGTGTGTGAGACGTCGTCCTATTCAGACCTGGTTTTGCTTCTTGTGGCTCTAGCAGGGACTTGTGATGGCCAGGTGGTGTATAAATCCGTGTGGACCACCCCGGGGGGCAGGGCTCCCATGAGCTCTCCCACTGGCAGCAGGGGGAGCAGCTTCCTCACCACTGGGCAGTGGTGAAAGTCCTAGTTCTACTAGATGTCTCTTACTCTGGGAAGGGAGGCCACCTCTTCACTGCTGACTTAGGGTAGAATCCAAGTTTACCCTCCACTGACTCTGGCAGGCAGGCTCTCACTACTACTAAGTGAGAATGAAACTGCTGTTTCAGGGGTTGAGGTGCCTCATGACAGCCTAGCAAGCCAGGAGGTTCAGGCCTGCTGTGTGGCCTTTGCTCACATGGGGGAACTATGGAGCTGCAGTTTTCCTGTAGTATTTGGCTATAGTAGAACAATCATTGTCTCAAAGTTTCTGGCTTGTCAGGTTGCCCTTTTCTGGACCCTTTGGCTAGAGAGAGCAGCTCTCAGGGACTCGTCTTGTTTTTGCTCATTGGCTTTGTTTCCACCTACAGTCTGGGATTATGAGGCAAAAAGATTGCCCAAGGAAGAGTGACCACTGTGTTGGTCCTTGGGTTCCAGTCTGCCTCCTTCTCCCTGCCTTTCACTAGTCTTTCCATGTCTGTTTTGTATGTATAGTCCAAGGTTTCAGTTGGGCTTAATAGAAAGAGGAAGGTAATCAATTTCAGTGGAAGCAGAAATGTGAACAGTAAATTTTGGTACATTTTTTACCCCACTGAATACTAGAAGAAAGTGATGAATTTTTGTTTTGACCTTGGCTTGTGATATCGTCTGGAATCTTCAGTTAGCGTCTGGTACCCACGTGTTTAGAGAGGGACTCTTGGTGGCCTTTTGCTCAGTTTCTTTGGCATTTGTCAGTGATGTTTGTCGTTCATCCATTCGGATGTTTTAAGAGAACCTATGTACTGGGTTTCTGAGGCCCAGCACCGTAGCCCGGGAGTGCATGGGTGTAGTGTCAGGGGTTTCATCTACACTGCCTCATGTGGTCTCCTTTTTTTTTTTTTTTTTTCTTTTGAGACATAGTCTCATTTGTCACCCTCGGTAGAGTGCTGTGGCGTCATAGCTCACAGCAACCTCAAACTTTTGGGTTTAAGCGATTCTCTTGCCTCAGCCTCCCAAGTAGCTGGGACTACAGGTGCCCCCCCCTCCTTTTTTAATTGTAGTTGTCATTGTTGTTTAGCAGGCCTGCACCATGTTCAAACCACAGAGCTGTGGGCACTGAGCCACATCATGCGGTCTCTTAACCTAGGAAGTCAGCATTTGTCATCTCTCACAGGCAAGGAAACAGACCCAAGGAGATGGAGGAATTTTTCCGAGGAAGTTCAACCAGAGGCTCTTTGCTTGAAGGTGGTATCACTGCCCATCCAGGTCCTTTGCCTGCTGCTCAGATAGAGGCCAGTGTATGGAGACAGTAGGAGTTGGAGCAGAGAAAATTTAATATCAGGGCACCAAGCAAGGAGATAAATTTCTCAAGTTCATCTCCCCAATGATTTGGGAACTGAGACTTTTAAAGGTGGTTTGGTGAACAAAGGGCCAAGGTAGTGATTTTCAACCAGTGTTGGGGTGCCGTGAGAGGATCTTAAAGTGTGCCATGATAATTTTTAAAGAGCATAAATTATGTTTAAAAGTTCAAAGCACAGGCTCGGCGCCTGTGGCTCAACAGGCTAAGGCGCCAGCCACGTACACCTGAGCTGGCGGGTTCGAATCCCGCCCGGGCCCGCCAAACAACAAGGACGGCTGCAACCAAAAAATGGCCGGGTGTTGTGGCGGGCACTTGTGGTCCCAGCTACTTGGGAGGCGGAGGCAGGAGACTCGTTTGAGCCCAGGAATTAGAGGTTGCTGTGAGCTATGATGCAACAGCACTCTATTCAGGGGGACAGCTTGAGGCTCTGTCTCAAAAAAAAAACAAGTTCAAAGCACAATAAGTATGTTCTTTCTGTTGCTTTATTTTTTTGGATCAGCATAATACAAATGTGCCATGGACGTTTAACTATAGGTTTAAGTGTGCTATGAGATAAAAAAAAGTTTGAAATCAAACACTGGGCTAGGCAGTTTGGTCTGCTGATTGCTTGGGGTTAAAAACATAGGGTTGAGAAGCAGAAATTGTCTTGTTGGCTAAGATAGTTCCTGGGTAGAGGGTTGTACGACCTGTTGGATCAGTTCTCACGTGTGGGCACTGGTCCAGTTGATGTTAGTTGGTCCGACCAAATGCAGATGATTTCTCAAAGATCAGTTTTCAGTTTTACAATAGTGATGTTGTCTATAGAAGTGATCAATAAGTTGCAGATCTTCCCCCCGTCAAGCAGTAAGCAGTTACAGTAGTGGGCAAGTTAGGACACAGTGGCTGATTGACTTTTAGCTACATCTATACTTTCATAGAAATCAGACTTTTATCACAGTTCATATCTTGTGATCTTACATTGTAACATAATATAATATATTAAAAAGATAGGTGGTTTCAATGATAGGACCACTAATTACTTCTTGGAGTGTTTTCCACACTCAGAGATTAGGGGATCTCGGTGTTGGCCAAATATTGAAATTTTTGACTTGCCCCCTTGGTCAGTCTCCACTCTGCACGTGGCAAGTACTGTAAGTAGCCTTGTGGATGTGGCATTGACCAGTACAGACATCTTTCTGCTCCCACGGGGCTTTCAGACTGCACTCATTCGTGGTTTGACTAGTAGGTCAGTTGGGTAGATTGAAACAAAGAAGCCAATCTCTTTTTTCCCCAGCTCCTGTAATTGAGTTCGGATAGGCCACACTGCATAAAATAAATGTTTTAGAATGAAGCTGGGCACTACAAAAGGCTTAGTGTTTCAGTGATGAGGCAGTGAAGTAACAGAGTTGTGACTTGGAAGTTTGGTATCTGTTTAATCTGTTGTTAGCAAGAACTCTGTAGACAGCATCTAACACAGTGAAGTTGGCTTTGTTTCATCTCCCATACCTATGTGGTGGTCATTCCTTGGTTCTAGTGCCCTAATTTATATATTCAGATAGAGTTTAAGTAGGAGATGATACTTTCTGACCCAAGGACATGCCAGATTATTCCTAGCTTCCTCCTCTAAGTTTTTAATTTCTCAAATTAAATGTAGAAAACTGTTGTAGTTGATTTAAAAGACAGCCCAAGGCAGCAGGAAGATAGTTAAACTAGCAGCCAAAAGACATGGGACTCCTAGTTGTAGCTCAGCCAGTCTGTGAGAAGGTGGTCAAGGCATCTCTGCAAGCCTCAGTCCTCATCAGTGAGCTGGGGATAACACTTGCATTGCTCATCTTATTAAGGAAGGACTCTGCAAATTAAATACCAGGGTGTGAAATGGTGGCTAGTTCCCTTTGGATCCTGAAGTTATTGGTGAGTAGTTGTAAGCCTAGAGCTATTGTTTAGGAGTTCTTTGACAGTGAGCAGTTGTTTTTAAACAGAAGGGATCATCTCAGAATGTAATGTTGCTTTAATAAGGTGTCAGATTTGCTTTGGCATTGCTTTCTTATAAACTGTGTGAATAGGGAAAAGAAATGTTAATTGAGATTTTGTGTCTTGTTCTTTCTGACCCATGATGTAAATCAACCCTCCTTATTGTATGATTAGGAGCAAGATTAAGTTGCTTTGGATTTCCTTTAGGACTGTCAGTATGCAAAACAAAATGACACACAGAAATAATCCTAGCCTTTTGTGGACTCAGGTGTGAATGCAAGGTATGTGACTGAATGATATAAAGTATCCAGAAACTACCATCACTGTGCAGGTAATGGTTTTATCTATCTTCACAGTGTTGTATTTTCTAGAGGTTAATAGTATTAAAATATTAATCTAGGAATTGGCAAACCTCCATGGATCCCAGATAGAGAAAACTCCCTTAGATGATAACTAAGAGTGACTTCTTTGACAGCAATTTTATTTGCAAAGCCAATCTTGAATTTGAAGGAGGAACTAATCTACATGGTACCAGAAAGTAGTGAAGACTCTACCATTGTTTGCCTGAAATTTTTTTCTGAGAATTTTTTTTGAAAACTTCTTAATTTTTTGTAAAAATATATTGCTAGATATTAAATCTTAGGATATTCAGCAATTTTTATGAAAATATTCTCTCTATTTATGACTCTTGCTGTTTTCCCTAAGTACCAATACTCACACACAGGCACAGATGGATACCCTTGTCTGGGTTGTGGTGACTATGGTGCTGTCTTGTTCCTGTGAAGGCTTAGCATCTTTTCCTTAGAAATAGAAATTCAGTTCTTCCTAGATAGGACCAGCCTGATAAATGTTTGTTTAACATGCATGTGAGATTGTTTTTTAATACCACACTAGAGTTAGCAACATGTGCTATATAATGATATCATACTTTCTACTGAAAGAAGCAAAATGTAACTTTTTTTTTCCTTTTTTTTTTTTAAGAGACAAAGTCCCACTTTATCACCCTCAGTAGAGTGCGGTGGAGTCACAGTTTACAGCAACCTCAAACTCTTGGGCTTAAGTGATTCTCTTACCTCAGCCTCACAAATAGCTGGGACTTACAGGCACCTGCCACAACACCCGGCTATTTTTTTGTTGCAGTTGGTTAGGTGGCCCGGGCTGGGTTTGAACCCGCCACCCTCGGTGTATGTGGCTGGTGTTGTAACCACTGTGCTACAGGTGCCGAGCCAGCAAAACGGAACTTTATTTTAAAAAGTATCTTGAAATAGAATGATTTGAGAATGAATTTAAACTTTTTTTGTCTTAAAATTCATTATTATTTTTTTAATTTAAATTTATTTTTATTAAATCATAACTGTGTATAATTATGGGGTGTAGTGTGCTGATTTGATATACACTGTGGAATGCTTAAACTGATTAGCATAGCCATCATCTCACTTATTTGTTGTGGTAAACTTCTTGAAATCATTATGAAAAAACAACAGAGCTCTCCTGAGTTGTAGTGCATATGGGAAATCTGGTAGATGGGATTTCCCATGACTCACAGACTCCACATACTCAGCACTAGTTAGTGTTTTCAAGTACACTGCTCTTCGTGTGTCGTAGAAATGCCTTGTCTTTGTCTGGGTTGGGAGTACTAGTGGGATTCAGTATAATTCCTAATGGGTTTTTTTTTGGTTTGTTTTTAGTGAATCTTGGGAGCTGTTAGATAAGAACCTATATTGAATTTGTGGTGTTAGAAGACCAAGACTGGAGAACCTGTTGGTTCCTAGAGTGTGTGAACAATTACTATGTATTGCGTATTAGGTGCCCGGGATGGAGGAGAGAATAAGACTCAGTGCTGTCCTCAGGAGTCCAGTCCAGGGGGCAGCGACATTCTCCGAGGCAAGGTACAAGATAGCGAGGGGGGAAGAGCGTAAAAGTAAAAGCTGGGGCAGGTGTATTAACATCAACCAAATTGAGGTACAAAGATGACATCAGAGTTGTAACCATTATGAATTGAAAACAGTTTCAAGGTATTAATATATTAAGGCAACACTGATGACTGCAGGGGAAATAGAGACATCCCTAATAATAATCAGCAGATGCCTCCCTCCTCTCTCAGTGGCTGACTGAACTAAAAGACTAGAAGCCGGTGAGGATGCAGACACCGTCAGCCAGCTGGGCCTCAGCGCTGCACACACCACTCAAGGGCAGCAGGACATGCGTCCTTTTTGAGCTAGACCTCAACTCATTTAGTAAGAACTCATATTCTGGGCCATAAAACAATCCTCACATTTAAAATTATTGAAGCCATACAAAATAAGAATATTTTTAATAACAGAAATGTCTTTGGATTGGCGCCCATAGCACAGTGGTTAAGGTCCCAGCCACTGGGGCTGGCAGGTTTGAACCCAGCCCAAGCCAGCTAAACAACAATGACAACTGCAATAAAAAATAGCCAGGTGGGTGGCGTCTGTGGCTAAAAGGAATAGGGCACCGGCCCCATATGCCAGAGGTGTCAAGTTCTAATCCAGCCCCGGCCAAAAAAAACTGCAAAAAAAAAATAAAAATAAAAAAATAGCCAGGCGTTGTGGCAGGCGCCTGTAGTCCCAGCTACTTGGGAGGCTGAGGCAAGAGAATTGCTTGAGTCCAAGAGTCTGAGGTTGCTGTGAGCTGTGACACCATGGAACTCTACCAAGAGCAACATAGTGAGACTCTGTCTTAAAAAAAAAGCATCTTTGGAAAAGTCCTAAATATTTGTTAATAGTGACTAAATGATATACTTCTAGATAAATGATGGGTCAAAGAAGAAATCAAAAGGGAAATTACGAAGTATTTACAACACAATGAAAATGAAAACATAAAATTTGTAGTATGCCACTAAAACAATACTTAGGGAGAGATCTATGTACTTTTTTTTTTTTTGAGACAGAGCCTCAAGCTGTTACCCTGAGTAGAGTGCTGTGGCATTACAGCTCACAGCAACCTCCAACACCTGGGCTCAAGCAGTTCTCCTGCCTCCGTCTCCCAAGTAGCTGGGACTACAGGCACCTGCCACAAGGCCCTGGCTATTTTTTGGTCGCAGCCGTCATTGTTGTTTTGGCGGGCCCCAGCTGAATTCAAACCCACCAATTCAGGTGTAAGTGGCTGTTGCCTTAGCTACTTGAGCCACAGGTGTTAAGCGAGATCTATGTATTTTTTTTTTGAAACAGAGCATCAAGCTGTCACCCTGGGTAGAATGCTGTGACATCACAGCTCACAGCAACCTCCAGTTCCTGGGCTCAAGCGAGTCTCTTGCCTCCGCCTCCAAAGTAGCTGGGACTACAGGCGCCCGCCACAACGCCCGGCCATTTTTTGGTTGCAGCCGTCGTTGTTTGGTGGGCTCGGGCTAGATTCGAACCGTCCAGCTCAGGTGTACGTGGCTGGCGCCTTAGCCGAGCCAGAGAGCTATGTACTTTTATTAGAAAGAAGATCTCAAATCAATGATCTTTGCTTGCACCTTAAGATACTAGAAATAGGGCGACGCCTGTGGCTCAGTGGGTAGGGCACTGGCCCCATATACCGAGGGTGATGGGTTCGAATCCAGCTCCAGCCAGCTAAAACAGCAGTGGCAACTGCAACAAAAATAGCCGGGCGTTGTGGCAGGTGCCTGTAGTCCCAGATACTCGGGAGGCTAAGGCAAGAGAATCACCCTCAAGAGCTGGAGGTTGCTGTGAGTTGTGACGTCACAGCACTCTATCCAGGGTGACAAAGTGAGACTGAATCAAAAAAAAAGATACTAGAAATAGCTAAGCAAAATAAAACCAAAGTAAGCATAAGAAAGAAAATAATAAAGATTATAAACCAATGAAATAGAAAATAAAAAACAGCAGAGAAAAGCAGTGAAAGCTGAGTTAATGATTTCTTTGAGGAAATCAATAAAATTAATAAATGAAATTCACCATTGAAATCTGAGCCTGAGAATTTTCTTTATGGGAAATTTTGCAGTTTAATTTTCTTCAATAGATAACTCTATTCAGATTATCTAGTTTTTCTAGAGTAGACTTTGGTAATTTGCTTTTTTCAAGGAATTTGGCCATTTCCCCTAAGTTGTAGAACTTATTTTCTCTTTATCCTTTCAACATCTATAGAATTTGTGGTGATACCACTCTTTTTTTCCTAATATTGGTAATTTGTGTCTTCTATTGTTGCTGATCAGTCTGGATAGAGGCTACTTTAACATTTTAAAATATCAATAAATGTAATTTATATTAATAAACCAAAATAGACCAGGCATAGTGGCTCATGCTTGTAATCTTAGCACTCTGGAAGGCCAAGGCAGGAGGATCACTTGAGGTCAGGAGTTTGAAACCAGCCTGAGTAAGAGTGAGACCCATCTTTACTCAAAACAGAGGAAAATTGGCTCGGCGCCTGTGGCTCAACGGGCTAAGGCGCCAGCCACGTACACCTGAGCTGGCGGGTTCGAATCCAGCCCGGGCCCGCCAAACAACAATGACAGCTGCAACCAAAAAATGGTCAGGCGTTGTGGCGGGCGCCTGTAGTCCCAGCTACTTGGGAGGCGGAGGCAGGAGACTCGCTTGAGCCCAGGAGTTGGAGGTTGCCATGAGCTGTGATGCCACGGCACTCTATCCAGGGTGACAGCTTGAGGCTCTGTCTTAAAAAAAAAAAAAAGTATACGACCTATACATGGAAAACTAGAAAACATTGCTGAAAGAAATTAAAGAAGATCAACATTAATGGAGAGAGATACTGTACTCGTGGGTTGAAAAGCTCATATTGGCGGCATCTGTGGCTCAGCGAGTAGGGCGCCGGCCCCTTATACTGAGGGTGATGGGTTCAAGCCCGGCCCCAGCTGAACTGCAAAAAAAAGCCAGGCATTGTGGCAGGCACCTATAGTGCCAGCTACTGGGGAGGCTGAGGCAAGAGAATTGCCTAAGCCCGGGAGTTGGAGGTTGCTGTGAGCTGTGTGACGCCACGGCACTCTACCAAGGGCGATAAAGTTAAGACTCCGTCTCTTTAAAAAAAAAAAAAAGAAAAAACAAAAGCTCATGTTGTTAAGATGTCATTTCTTCCCAGATTGGTCTATAGAATTGACATCATACCAATCAAAATTTTAAGTATTTTTTTTTTTTTGTACAAATGGAAGTTGATTCTAAAATTCATATGAAAATGGAAAGAACTTCTAAAACAGTCAGAACAACTTTGAAAAAGAACAAGTTGGAGATCTAACACCACTTATATCCAAGATTTATTTATAAAGTTACAGCAATCATGATTTTACGATATTGAGATAAAGATATAAAAATTGGAAGCAGAACAGAATAGACCAAAAATAGACTCATATATATCTGCAGAACTGATTTTTTTTTTTAAATGTATTTTATTATTCTTCATTACATTATTTCCCCCCCCCACCCGTCCGTGATAAGACAGAATTGATTTACAGAAAAGAATACAGAAAACACCAAAGCTCCTGGTAGTGGGAGAGATTTCAAGTA
>CAUYRH010106108.1:0-12667 GCA_963574655.1 Perodicticus potto | reverse complement strand
GGAAAAGGGCAAGGGAGGGGAGGGGATGGGGGAGGATGGGTAGAGGGAGGGTGATTGGTGGGATCACAGTTATGGTGTATCTTACAAGGGTACAAGTGAAAATTACTAAATGTAGAATATAAATGTCTTCATATAGTGATTAAAAGGCCATGAAGGCTGTGTTAAATAGTTCAATGAAAATATTTCTGATTGTATATAAAGTCAGCACATTGTGCCCCATGATTGCACCAATGTACACAATTATGATTTAATAAAAATAAAAAAAAAGATTAAGAAAAAAATAAATAAATAAAAAAGAAAGAAAGAAGATCTAAGAAATACTCAAAAAGAGATTGTCAAAAAATGAGTTGGAATTTACCAAAACTTATCGGATCATAGAGAGGATGGGGAAAGAAGAGCATCTTGTGCAAAGAGGGAAGGTGCCAATACAATGGCATGAAAAGTTTGAAGCAGTATAATCCAGTAGAGAAGACTTTAATTCACCATCGGAGCATGTAATGAATAATGAAATTTCACAGAAAACAAGAGCTGGGTCTCAAGCTCAACTCTTCTGGCCTACACGCTGTGCTTTTTTCACAATATCATACTGTCTTTTCTTATCATTCTCAACCTTCCTCTTGATTTTTCTTCCTCCATCAAGAGATTTCATGATTGTATTAGTTTTATGTTTTGAGAATGGCTTTCCTTTTTTTTTTTTTTAAATTGAGAACTACACAAACCTTATAACCCTGGGCTGTCAATCTTCGCAGCTGGTATAGGTTGAATTATGTCCCCCCTAAATTCACATGTTGAAGTTCCAAACCCTAGTACCTAATATATGATCTTATTTGGAAATAGGGTATTTGCAGAGGTAACTGAGTTAAAAATAAGGTCACTAGAGTAGGCTCTTACCTAATATGAGTGATGTCATTATAAAAAGAGGAACCTTGGCCAGGATCACGCAAACTGGGAAGACAATGCAGAGACATAAGGGTAAGAAAGCTGTCTATATGCCAAAGAGAGGGGCCTGGAACATGTTCTCACTGACAGCACTCAGAAAGGACTAATCCTATCTACATCTTAATCTTGGACTTCCAGCTTTCAGAACCATGAGACAATAAATTTCTGTTGCCTAAGCCACCACCGTGTGGTACTTGTTACTTGTTATAGCAACCCCAGTAAACTAGCATCCCCAGGATGGTTACAATTGTGCCCCAATGCAAAATTGCAAACTTACTTAAAATAATATAAGATTTTTGTGTGTGTGTGGCTTCTTATGAGTTCTTGGAACTCAGTTGTGCAGTTCTTGAGCGTGAACTTTGTAGATGAAAACGTAGTGTCTCAGTGTCATGTAAGATAAATATACATGTACTCTCGCTATATGGACACATGAGTGGCTTCAGTTTTACAGCAGTGTGCAGCTTCCAGTGTGTTACCTTCCAAGTGCAGACAGTCAAATTGATGCCATCAGACATTACATGAGCTCGTGGTGATTTGGTGAGGCAGAGATTATCAATAATATTGCAACCTACCACTGAAACATAATGCTATTTAGAAGTCTGGTAAGCATTTCTATTTGATTATTAAGGGTACTTCCACCCTTCAGTGGTGCCCACTCTTTACTATTGGCCCTTCACCTCCCCCCACGTTGGCAGCTGAGATGCGAAAAGACCCAAGCCTTGCTTTCTATTTTCCTAGTCAATCAATTTTCATAATAAAAGTAAATATAGTTCCTTATCTATTGTTATTTTTAATATCAATATGGCTTCTACAATGTCTCAAAAGAAAACAGGACCCCCCACAAAAGAAAAATTACAGATGAAAGAAGATTGTTCAATGAAAAGTGGGCAGATGACTACTTTTTCCTCAAGGCAAACAGTAAGACACATTTGTAGGAAATTTGTGCTTGTTTGCAAAAGCTATAATTTGAAAAGGTGTTTTATGCAAAAACGTGCTGCCAGATTTGATGCCCATGGAGGAGTATGTTCTAAAGACGAAGCAGCAGTACCAAAAAAAGAGCATGTATTCTCAATGAAAGCACAGGTGATGAGAACAAGATGGCATCTGTCAGGCTAGGG
Organism: Perodicticus potto; assembly: GCA_963574655.1. Lineage (NCBI taxonomy): Eukaryota > Metazoa > Chordata > Mammalia > Primates > Lorisidae > Perodicticus > Perodicticus potto. The sequence goes on along the minus strand of CAUYRH010106108.1, from coordinate 10,610 downwards.
CAGATGTGGTGCAGTTGGCCTGGTCATTTTAGGTCCTAGTGACCTTCACCTCCTTTTTCTCATTCTTACTGTTTTGTAAATTTAATTCCCACCCTAAATATGCCCATCTTGAAGAGTTTAGGAATTAACGTTTGAATTGGAAATGTTGTAATAGATTGTCACTGAGTTTGAGAGAGGATACCTGAGAAGGTTGAGGTCTAAGAGAAAAGGTCTTCTCAAGGAGACCACAAGGACACACCCACAGGGTCCTCTTCATGGTCACTCAGCTCTTGGGAATTTGTAAACTTAACTTCCTGGAACTTGGAAATTTCCAAGTACTGTGAAGTACTGTAGTTCTGTAGGGGCTGGGATAGCATCTCCCGCTTGATTCAAACTGGCTAATAAGAAGGGTACCTGTTGGGTGGAACTTTTTGGCTGTCAATAAAAAGGAAAAGACCAAGCCAGTCAGAGAGCACGGCTATTTGGAATTCTATGCCGTTAGCTCCCGGCTGGTGAATAAAGCCCTTCCTCTTATAAACGTGGTGTTTGGGTGCTCATGCTCCCCATTAGGCCTTGTCTTCCTGCAACAAGTTGTGCTGATTATTACTTAAAACAAAGGTTATCATCTATACCTTTTTGTTACCTTCTAACAGAGGTTATCTTTACTGTGAACCATTATGTATAAAACTATAATTTGGAAAAGGAAGAACAGAACAGTCTTGGAGAGGCTACTCTCACTATTCTTCAGAATCACCAGTCTTCTGACAAATAAAGTTTGGCAGACCTATCCCTGTCTGTGTATAGTGACTAACAGTGATAGGCAGCCAGACCCTCTTTGTGAGGAAACATCAACAAAAAAAAATTTTTTTTAAGTTACAACTTCGATGGATTTCATTGTAAAAGCTAATTGTGTGGTAGCAAAAAGGCCAGAATCATTTGCTGATGGTGATTTTATTAAGCAATGCATAGAAAGCATGATAGATATAATTAGCACTGAAAAAAAGGGGATATTACTAAAATCAGTTTGTCTCACCAGACTCATCAGGCAGGCAAACTGAAGAAACTGGAAAATCTGTCAAAAGTTTGGAGAGCCGGGATGATGGCTCATGCCTGTAATCCTAGCACTCTTGGAGGCTGAGGTGAATGGATTACTTGAACTCACGAATTCAAGACCAGCCCTAGCAAGAGTGAGACCCCATCTCTAAAAAATCGCTGGCATTGTGGCAGGCGCCTATAATCCCAGCAACTCGGGAGGCTGAGGCAAGTAAATCGCTTTAGCCCAGGAATTTGAGGTTGCTGTGAGCTATGATGCCATTCCATGGCACTCTACCCAGGGTGACGAAAAAGATGTTTGGAGAGTAAAGCTGCTAATTTTTAAGTTTATACTTTGGTGATGGATGACAGCACTGAAGCTACAAATATGGTTCAGTTTAACATTTTTATTAGAGGTACTGATGATGAATATAATGTCACTGAAGAAATGGCTTCTTTAGTGCTATTAAAAGACACAGCTAAATCAACAGATATATATGAAGCAATAAAAAATATGTTAAAGTGATTTCCTTTGTCCATTGTCAACATCTGGTATAGTTACTGATGGTGTCCTGGCAATGGTAGGTAAAAGAGAGCAACTTGTAAAATTAGTAGAAGACGGTGCAATTCTGCCCAAAATTCATGTCTCATGAAGTATCCTTGCATAGTACTGTTGACAGAATTTCTTTCTGCAACAGGTCCTTGATCTCAGAGATTTGAAGTACAAAACACGGACCACAGAGATCTGTGATGAGATAGGATTTATTAGACAGAAAAGAATAGAAGGGAAGATCTGCCTGATGGGAATGTTAGTTTGGTAATTCCAATTGGGGTCTTCCTGGGGGATGGCCCTAATGCTGTCAGGCAGGGTTTGGTCTGTCCCCCATAGATCTTTGGCATGAACCTGGGCCTGAGTCCAGACTTGCTCTCTCTACTGTGAAGATAACATAAATCATGCCAGAGGGGGAGACTCCAGTGGGAAGTCCCCAGTGAGGGTCTTTTGTCTAAGGGTTATATAGTGTTTGGTAACTAGGCAGATCTTGAGAATTACTATTGGCCAGGACTTAGAAGACTTTAATTTTGAATAGCAAATGAATTAATGTATTAACAAATGAATGTAGTCAGTCCAGCTCCAGACAAAATGGCAGCTGGAGTCCACTCCAGAAGAGGCCCAGTCTACAAGGAATACGAAAAAAACTGCTTTTCTTCTGTCTTGCTTGTATTTAGAGAGTGCAGTTTAGAGAGAAAAAGTCTGTATATTTAGGCCTGGAAAACTGGGGCCCTTGTCTAGCCCTGATTGGGGGAACCCTGTATGAGTACATCAAGAAAATTTATGCGCAAAATATTTAAAAATGGATAACATCACGCAAATAGTCATCAAGACTGTAGATTTCATAAGGGCCATGGGGTTGAATCACCACTAATCCCAGGAATTCCTTAAAGTACAGATGCTGATGATGGTGACATCATTTACTTTTCAGAAGTGAGATGTCTAAGTTGAGGCCAAATGTTGAAAAGATTTTATGCTTTGTGACAAGTCAAGTTTGAGAGGGCCGAATGTAGGGACCTACCCAAACAGAACATCCTGCCCGTGAAGAAATGAATGCACCAATCCCTACCCCTCCAAACTTTTATATTCCCATCCACCTTACCCCACGTGCTGACTTCCTTTTTGAATTCAGCTCACTCACACCCCAGTGGAATAACAGTGGAATAAAGGCTGCATTGCCTACACAGAACCTGGACTCTGATTTCCTTTCGTTCACATCAGAATAATTTATCATTTTTGGTCTTTACCCTCTTATTTTGGTGCCAAGAACCCAGGACAGGGAGAAGCGCCCTCAGGGGACCAAGATACACCCCTTTGGACCCAACTAGATGTACTCTTGCTTTGACGAGATGAAGGGAAATGGGGGAAATCCCTCCAACCCCTACCCCAAATTCATCCATTCAATAGTGGGATGAGCATTTGTCTAGAACCCTTTTCTAAACTTCTTAAACTTTTCTTTCCTTTTCTTCACTCTAACTCCTCTTTCTCTCTCCCTCCATCTCTAGGCCTCTTAAACAGTCACATATAGCACCTCTCTGAGCTTTTTAAACTTCTCTTCCCTTTCTCCACTCCGGGCTGAAAAACTCCAGTGATCTGTGCCTCCTAAATCTGGTTCCAGTCACAGACTAACCTCAGTGAGTCAGACTCACCTGTCCAGTGCCTCATGTGTGGGAACACCTACCTGTGGGCCTGGATCACTCTTTTCTGGCTACTTATAGGTCATATGTGGAAGCCTGGTAACCTCTCTGATCCCAGCCTCAGTCACCTACTTCCTTCTTCTCCTCATAAGTTCTCCTTACATCCTCTATTTAACTTCATTTATTTTCTATCTCCAGTACCCAATATGGGGACTGCTCAATCACGGATCCCCCCTCTTCACCTTTAAGCTGACTTTTAACTCACCTCAAGGCTCTATAGCTCTATCCCACCCTTAAACCTAAATGCCTCATCTTTTTCTGTAATACTGCTTGGCCTATGCATAAACTAGACAATGGCTCACAGTGGCCTGAAAATGGCACCTTTGACCTTTTGTTCCTCACTGACCTTGACAATTACTGTTAGGAAGATTGGGCAAATGGTTGGAGATCCCCTACATCCAGGCCTTCCTCCTCCTTTGAAACATTCCTTCTTTGTGTTTTCTTGTGAACCCTCTCAGATTTTCCTTCTGTAGGCCAAACCAGCCCTCCCTAAGCCCCCTGAATCTCCATTGTCTTCCTTCAACCCAGCAGACAACCCTCCCCATTCAACCTCTCCACAATACTCCTACCCTCAAACTCCTCCCTACCCACAGAATTCCACCCCATCCCCTCTTTCTCTACCACCCCCCACCTTCCTACAACTGCACGTGGATGAAAAAAAGATGGTGTTCATGGGGTGGCAGAAAAGGAAAGATGGTGTCCCTGGGGGGAAGGGAGGGAAACATAGCAAACCCAATTTCCCCACCACACACTAGATCTGGCCCTATCTTTGGACCTTCTACTTCTGGACTACCACAACCTCTGCACCCCCTCCGAAAGCTTGTAGGATCAAAAGGTACCATCAGGGTTCATGTCCCCTTTTCTTTCTCAGACCTGTCTCACGTAAGTCAGAAACTAGGTTCCTTCTCCACAGATCCCATAAAATACTCCCAAGAATTTAGATATCTAACCCAATCATATGATCTGACCTGGCATGGTTTATATGTTATCATCACAGTAGAGAGAACAAGTCTGGACTCAGGCCCAGGTTCATGCCAAAGATCTATGGAGGACAGACCAAACCCTGCCAGAGAGCATTAGGGCCATCCCCCAGGAAGACCCAAATTGAAATTACCAAACTAACATTCCTATTCTGCCTCTATAACCATGCAGTCCCATGTCTCTTAGAGGTACTAAAGAAAGCAGTCCACGTGGCCATCAATTATGACAAATTAAAAGAAATAGCTCAGAAAGAGTATAAAAATCCTGCCCAATTTTTAGGCCATCTTAACGGAGCCCTCCAGTGCTATACCACACTATTGCTGTCAGCAACAAGGGCAGAGTCATTATTAACATTCATTTTATCTCTTTGCACCTGATATCCAAAAAAAAAATCCAAAAATTCCCCCAGGGCACCCAGACCCCTCAGCAAGATCTCATTGACCTGGCCTTCAAGGTCTTTAATAATGAGAAGAGGCCTTTAAGTGGCAGTGCCCCTCAGAGCTCCAGTTATTGGCTTCTGCCATTGGACAAAATCTAGCTACTTCTTGTGTAGGAAGAAGGCTTGGCAAGGGAAAGCACCCCCAGAAAAAGAGAAAAACTAAAAAGCAAGCTGAGTGAGTTGAAAAGAAAAGTCAGCTAGTTTACATTTAAGTTAGCCATTGCTAGCAAGCTTCCTGCCTTTTCTGAAATTCTAGCCTGTTGGGGATATAGCTTATAAGTGCCCCTTCTGGGTCTGTGAGCACTCTGAGGAAAAATGGCCATAGAAGAGACTATGACAAAGACCTAGAAAGATGCATTAACTGGGTTGTTTCCTGCATAGTAAACAGGCAAAGCAGATACCCATTGTGGAGATTTGCATTTTCCTGGGGCAGAGATGAAGGGAGCACCTCGAGCCCTGAGATATGGACAGAAGAGTTTATATCCCTTATCGCAGAGGAAGAGCTTCTGTGGTGGTGATGGGAGGAAAATTCCTCCCTCCCTCTGATTTTTCAGAGGAGATTAACACCAGTGGCATTTTACTCTACAGGGAACTAGCAGAGTTTAACCCTCCCTAGAAATCTGTGTGTGTGATCTCAAGCAGGAGGCTCTCCCAATACAAGGCTTAGATTTCAGATTTCTCAAGGCTAGTCAAAGCCTTAAATAATAACAATAGGAGCTGACATGCTCACTCAGAGAAACTGCTGCCATCTTTGTTCCCTACCTCATCTTACCCTCTGGGCAAATAGACTTCAATAAAAGCAGAATGGAGCAAATACTCTGGGCCAAATCCCAAATGGGCAATGGACCCCTGAGTTCCCACCTTTAATTCTATTCTGTGTCTCATGTCTCTAGCTGACTTTTCTTTGTTCTGACTCACTCAGTTTACTTTTTAATTTTTCTCTTTTCTAACTCTGTATTTCTTTAGTTGGTCACTGCCAGTTCCACAGGTCTTAGTGGACCCTGACCCCAGGGTGGGACCTCAACATCTTGAACCTCCTTTGAGCTGTCCAAACAAAGAAAATCTCCTCCAGGACTGTGTTTTAAATGCAGTATGCCAGGATACTGGACAAACAGTGCCTGAATCCAAATCCTCCCCCAAGCCATACCCAGACTGTGAAGCTCCTCACTGGAAGTCCTACTGCCCAGCTCCTTCTGAGGATCTGGTTCACAGCCACTGCCAGGACCTGGCTGAATTTCCTGGCTTCTTGGGCCTAGCTGCTAAACAGCGCTGATCCCCAGATGATCAGGATGCCCTCTGGACAATCAAGAGAACTGAACTTTGGATATTTTTGCTGGTGAAAGGTAAGCCAGTCTCTTTAATGATGGACATGAGGCCACCTTCTCCATGCTGCCATCTTATCAAACAATCAGAGATCCTTTCAAACAGAGATCTCAGTGGTGGGTATTGATGGTAATTTACTGCACCCTCATGCTACTTCACCCTTGTGGTGCCCACTTTCTGGGCACTCTTTCTCACATTCATTCCTTATTATTCCTTCATGCAGAGGAAGAGATATCCTCTCAAGATTAGAAGCTACCCTGACAATTCCCACCAGCTTTTAAACACCTCATTCTCAGCTGCCCTGAACTCTTCTTCTCTCCTCTCCTCCTCAGGATGCTGGATGTGCTATTCTCCATACCAAAATATTTTTTTCTTTCTTTTTTTCTTTTTTTTTTTTTTTGAGACAAAGTCTCACTATGGTATCACAGCTCACAGTAACCTCAAACTCTTGGGCTTAAGTGATTCTCTTGCCTCAGCCTCCCAAGTAGCTGGGATTACAGGTGCCCACCACAATGCCTGGCTATTTTGTTATTGTAGTTATCACTGTTGTTTAGTAGGCCCAGGCCAGGTTTGAACCCACCAGTCCAGGTGCATGTGGCTGGTTCCCTAACCACTGAGCTATGGGCACCAACCTCCAAAATCCTTTCAATCCCATACTCATACCCAACACATATAACTCTTCCATTCCAGCAGAAAATAACACAACTCTGTTCAGCCCCATAACTATGAACTTTCCATCTCTAGACTTCCTGTTTTAGTCTCACCAGTACAGGACACTCTGTAGGCTTTACAAAGCCTGATCTCTGTTCACTCAACTCAACTTTTCCCTTATCTGCTTCCTCCAGTACCCCTCGAGGAATATTTTTCTTCTGTGGCCACTCCATGTATTGGTGCCTACATGCTAACCATTCTGCTCTTTGCACCCAAGTTTTCCTCACCCCATCCCCCATGTCTCTTTTGTGAATGACTCCTCCCCAACTCAGGCCCTGATGCATCCCCCTACTTCCAGACAAAAAAAGAGACATCATCCTCCCTGTACTCCTGGAGCAGGCACAGTAGCTGGAATTGGCATGGGCATTGCAGGCATAAGTACATCAACCCAGTTTTACCACAAACTCTATCTAGAACTTACTGAAGACATGAGACAGTAACAGACTTTTTAGTCACCTTATAATCCCAAATTAACTCTTCAGCTACAGTAGTCCTTCAAAATCGCCAAGCAGAAAAAGGAGGCACATACATTTTGGGGGGAGAAGAATGTTGTTTCTGGCTCAGCGCCTGTAGCTCAAGTGGCTAGGGTGCTAGCCACATACACTGGAGCTGGTGGGTTTGAATCCAGCCTGGGCCCACCAAACAACAATGACAACTCTACAACCAAAAAAAAAAAAAAAATAGCCGGGCATTGTGGCAGGTGCCTATAGTTCCAGCTACTTGGGAAGCTGAGGCAAGAGAATCACTTAAACCCTAGAGTTTGAGGTTGCTGTGAGCTGTGATGCCACAGCACTTTACCCAGGGTGACAGCTTGAGACTCTGTCTCAAACAAAAAAGAATGTTGCTTCTTTGTGAACAAGTCAGGAATAATCACAGGCAAATGAATTAAACAGAGACAAACATCTTGAATCATCTAATCCCTTGTCCTAATTCGATTCCTGGCCTCCTTGGTTATTTCCTAATTTAAGACCACTAATTATGATCTTTCTCATTCTTAGTTTCAGACCAGTAATCTTCCTCCTCATCTGATTTATTGGCCAGGCAGTCACTTGAATAACAACAGCTCATATCCTCACCATACATGGATATCAACCAGTTCAGACTAAAGACCCAAGAGTGTTTCTGTAAACTCCACTCCCTTCCCCCTCCCATCTTCCTTACAGGTAGCCCATACCAACCCTCAACCCTCAGGAAGGAGTCAAAAAAATACCACGCCCATCACCCCACCTCCTTATAATAGACTAAAAAGACTGGGAAGAGAGGGCTGAAGGTAAGGACCCAGCCAAATAGAACGTCCCGCCCAGGAAGAAATGAATGTATCAACCCCTACCCCTCCAAACTTTTATATTCTCATCCACCTTAACCCATTTGCTGACTTCCCCTTCAAACTCAGCTCACTCTCACTCTAGAATAAGAGTCACATTGCCCACACAGAACCTGGACCCCAATTTCCTTTCGTTCACATCTCAGAATAATTTCTCCTTTTTGGTCTTTTCCCTTTTAAAGTTATTCAGGATATCAAGAACCAAATTTGTGCCAGAACATTGTGATGAAAACTGGCTGACAATGTTAGCATTTTTAGTGGATGTAACCATTCATTTAAATGGGTTAAACGTGTATCTTCAAGGTTAAAACCAACTTACTGGTATAATGTTTCAAACCATAACAGCATTTCAAATGAAACAGAAATTATGGCAAGCTCAAATTAAAGCAAACAATTTTATGAATTGCTACATGTTGGATAAACAGTCCTGTGAACAGTGAAAAATATTCAGTCTTGCTTTTTGAATTGATACAAGAATTTGAAAACAGATTCCAAAATTTCTTGGAAAATAATCAATATTTTGGGGCATTTGGAATTCAATTTTCAGTTGACATAAATATTAATTGCCAGCTTTCGAATGGAATGCATACAGCTGCAACCTGGCATTCAACCTAAAGAAATTTTTCAGTTTTTAGAGACACAGCCTCACTTTGTTGCTCCCCAATCTAGAGTGCAATGGCATCATTTGTGTTTCCAATAGGAGCACAGTCATTTAAATTAGAACTGCAATGTACACTTTAGCTTGAAAAATAATTCTTAGAAAGCTATAACCCAAAAAGAAATTATTCATGCAACTATTTAACAACGTGTGAGTTGACCAGACTACCAACAATAAGCAAGATGGATAACAATGAAGCCAAAAAAATGGGAATTGAGAGCTAAAAGAACAAAAAGAACCACAGTAGAAAATACAGTCAACTCAATATAACACTGAAAACAAAAAATGCTTCCTGAAACTTCAGGAATCCCAACCATACCTGTGTGGGCACATGGGCAAGCGGAACTTTGATACACTAACAAGCATCGCCTGGCAGCCCATCTTCAGAGTAGAATACTGAATGTTAGAGTCCTTTGTAAACACCAGAATATGCTCATTTTCGAACGTTTTCTTCTTTTTTTCTCTTTTGTTTTGAGACAGAGTCTCACTATGTTGCCCTTGATAGAGTGCTGTGTCGTCACAGCTCACAGCAACCTCAAATTCTTGGGCTCAAGTGATTCTCTTGCCTCAGCCTCCCAAGTAGCTGGGACCACAGGTGCCTGCCACAATGCCCGGCAATTCGTTGTTGTTGTTGTTGTTGTTGTTGTCGTTGTTGTCATTATTGTTTGGCAGGCCTGGGCTGGGTTCAAACCCACCAGCCACAGTGTATGTGGTCAGTGCCCTAGCCGCTGAGCTACAGGCACCGAGCCCAGAATATGCTCATTTTAAAAATAAACATTGAATTCTATGGATTCCCACAGACTTAATGTAAGGAGTAAGTCTGTGTGTGTGTGTGTGTGTGTGTGTGTGTGGTGCTTTGGCATCAGCCTCGCCCACAGCAACCTGAACCTCTTGGGCTAAAGTGATCCTCTTGCTTCAGCCTCCCAAGTAACTGGGACTATAAGTGCCCACCACAACATCTAACTAGTTTTTCTATTTTTAGTAGAAATAGTATCTTGCTCCAACTCAGGCTGGTCTTGAACTCCTGAGTTCAAATAATCCACCCGCCTAGCCTCTCAGAGGGCTAGGATTACAGGTGTGAGCACCTGCACCCAGCCAACTAGTAAGTCTTGAAAATAATGATATAAAACTCACATTTTTCAGCCCTTACTATATAGCAAACACTGTGATTGGCACTTTAGTGCATTAATTTCTTGATCCTCATCTTAATAGGAATTATTATTCTGAGGTATGGAGAAGTTAAATAACTTGCTCCAAATTAAGCAGCTAATAGGTAGAGGGAGTTGGAAGAGGAACCCAGGCAGCCTCTAAAAATAAAAATGGAAGGCTATGAAATAGTTTGAGCCAAGCATCAAGAATAATTATTTTATCCATTTAGATAACTTCTTTCAGATTTTTTTTTCCTTTTTTTTTTTTTTTTTTGAGACAGAGCCTCAAGCTATCACTGTGGATAGAGTGCTGTGGCATCACAGCTCACAGCAATCTCCAACTCCTGGGCTCAAGTGAGTCTCCTGCCTCAGCCTCCGAAGTAGCTGGGACTATAGGCACCCGCCACAATGCCCGGCCATCTTTTTTTTTTGGTTGCAGCCATCATTGTTGTTTGGTGGCCCGGCCTGGATTCGAACCCGCCAGCTCAGGTGTACGTGGCTGGCTCCTTAGCCCGTAGAGCCACAGGCGCCGAGCCTCCTCTTTCAGATTTTTATGTGAAACTCTAAGTACTTTTGTGACCTTTACTGAAGGCACCTTGTAATTGAATTATAGACATTGATTTCCTACATTAAATCTGTCAACTCCAGAAGGTCAGAGGACCTGTATTGCTCTTTTGTTTTCCCCAGCCCTAGAAACATATCTAGCAAATGGCTCAATATATGTAATTCTCTTTATTTATTTCTGAAGGAGCTAAGGAAAGTTCACAC
>CAUYRH010106104.1:0-17922 GCA_963574655.1 Perodicticus potto | reverse complement strand
CCTAAACAAATTAAGGTCATTGTGTGTCCCCTGTAAAAGTCAGTATTTTATTAAAGTAAATAATCTCTTGGCCCTAACTCTTCAGTTTAGCTAAACTGTGCAGATGGGTATAAGGAATCAGAAGATGGTAAGTTCAGGGTGAAATGTGAAAGAGAAACTGAAGGTCTCACTGGTCTTGAGGCTACGTCACCAATGAGGCTTAAAGAGCTGGACCATGGATAGCCAGAAAATTGTAGGAAACTAATAATCTACAGATTTAAACTCAACTTTGGCATGTCAAATGATGTCATTATAACTAAAGGTCTAGCTGGAACTTTTATTGTTTAACTTGCTATATCTTTAGTACAGGACATGATATCACCTCACAGAAGACAATGCAGTTCAAAGTAGGCAGATGCTCAGAAACAATAGAAATGAGGAAAAAAATAATACTGATTTCCAAAGTATCAAGGACATCATTCCAAAACATGCTTGGCTATCACTTTAAAAACTGAAGAGAATTTTATATGCTTCTTGAGAACATTAAAATTACTCTCTTTGTCAGAGAGAGCACGAACGTTTCTTGTCCTAACACAGGAGGGAATGGTAGATGTGATTGCTCAGGACAGAGGAAAAGGAGTAATAATTTAGAGGTTTCTTGCAGGTGATTTCCATTTCCTGTTTGCAGTAGGAGCTAAGGCTCTGTGTTGAGGGATGTGACACCTGTGGAGTGTTGTGAGTAGCAAAGAGAACGCGGCAACACTCCTCACAGAGCACCGAGAGGAAGAATTTCCTGGCAACAAGTTATTAGATCGGAATGAGTGGGGTATTTTATTTCATTTTGTGTTAAGTTCTGGAGTATATTCTAAGTCAAAATCTCAAAATAACACGCACTGATGTGTGAATAGTCCTGTCTGTGTATCCCACTCAGGGGACAATAATGAAACATCACAGACTGGGCGGCTCAAACAACCAAGATTTATTACTCACAGTTCTGGGGCTGGGAACATGTGGTGTCTCCCGAGGGTCTTTTTCCTGCTTCACATTCTTTTTACTGTCCCCTCACATAACATAAGGGGTGAGGGAGCTCCTCAGAGTCACTTTTATAGGGCCACCAATCCTGTTTATGGGGTCTCTACCTCATGACCTAATTACCTTCCATAGCTCCACCCCCCACATGATTGCATTGAGGGTTAGGATTTCAACATGTACATTTTTGAGACACATTCATGCAAGTCATACTGGTGCCTATGACAAGTATCAGGGGGGCGACTGGAGGAGGTGATTGTAGTGCCTTCCTTTATTTGTTTTTAGAATATCATGGAGCTTGCAGTTACTATGAGCCTGAGTAAGTTCATTTATATATTAAATTATCTAGTTTTAAGTAAACCAACACTGTCTAAAAGGAGAAGTAGGTTAAATTTATTCCTTCGCAGAAACCCTGAATAGTGGGTAATACTAACACGTAAAGCACCAGCTATCAATAAAAGAATGCAGCACCTGCCCTTTTCCTCTCTCAGCAAAGCTAGCTGTGAACATGTGCAGTAAAACCAGAGACAGTGTAGCCAGTCCCGCAAGATGCTGCCCTCAAGACATACAGATTTAATAGAAATACCATATGATTTATGGGATTACAAACGTATCATTGAAGAGGAAACTTGAACCAAGTGGGCACTGTGATTTAAGATATAAACTAATTTAGGCTGTTTCCTTATGGATTAACAAGCTGTGGTATATGTAGACCATGGAATACTATTCAGCCACCAAAAAAGATGGAGACTTTGCATCTTTTGTATTAACTTGGATGGAAGTGGAACACATTCTTCTTAGTAAAGCATCACAAGAATGCAGAAGCAAGAATCTTATGTACTCAGTTCTTATATGAGGACAGTTGATGACCTAGTACATCGTGGGGGTGGTGAAGGGGAGAGCAGAGAGAGGGAAGGATGAGAGGGTGGAGGGTCACAGTGTCTGGTACACCTTTTGGGGTTGGGACACAATTATAAGAGGGTCTTTATCTAACAAATGCAATCAATGTAACCAGGTTCTTTGTACCCTCAATGAATCCCCAACAATAAAAAATAATAATAAAAATAAATAAATAAAATATAAACTAATGATAGAATGATTAGTAAGATAAAAGTATCTAAAATATAGTCTTTATAGTTTGTGAAAAATATTTAAAACCTTAATACTTAACATTGTACAATTGTTAAAATTGTAAAAATTTTTTATCTTTGTGATAAATGTTTGTACATCTTGCTTATGATGTCTGACATAATAGCAAAAAGGAAAATTCCAAGTAGCTTTATGAAAAACACTTCTTCCTACTGCCACGAACTTGTTGAAATAATACAGAAATAAATATGTCGACACTGTACAAATCATTGGTTTGTGTTTTCGTCCACTTTGTGTTGCTATAAAAAGATACTGCGGACTGGGAAATTTATAAATACATTTGTTTGGCTTTCAGTTCTGGAGGCTGGGAAGTCCAAGGCTTGGCTCCTGTATCTGCAAGGCATGTGGCTCTCCATAGAGAGGAGAGCAAGAAGGTCAATGAAGCCTTGCTACATCATCCCAAGACAGAAGAAGGAAGGACAAGAAAGCACAAAAGAAAATGAGAGATTGAGTCCCTGCCTCTCGGCAGGTGAATTGGCTGGTGCCTGCCACGGGGAGGGAAGACCTTCCCCACTCGGTCTCCCCCACATGCCAGTGTCTTCTGGAAACAGCTTCACAGACACACCCAGCAGTAATGCTGTTGGCATTCTCTAGAGATGTTTTAGTCGAGTCAAGTCGATACCTAAAATTAACCATCACAATTTGCCAGCAAATACTACTAAGAGATGCATATAAAATAAATCCATTTATTTGAAGCCTTAAGAAAGGGAGTCGTAAATTTTGTCACCCAAGAGGAAAATTTTCTTTTCTTTTTTTTTTTTTTTTTTTGCTATACATACATGTACTACCCAAGATCAACATCTGTAACAAACCCAAAAGCTGTGAAGGAATACATATATCTTTCTTACTTACTGGATGTCCACTGAGGACCCTCTGACCCCAGCTGTCCTGAGTGACTGTCCTCCAAGGATGAACTGCACGCCCAAGCTCCCAACATCCTGGGCCACACCCTGCGATGTCCCCTGCTGCCAGCAGCATAAAGAGGAGAGCAAGAAGGTCAATAAACATCGTGTGGCCAAGCCCGGGCGCAACTTCTTTTCTGCTCACATTCCATGCATCTGAACCCAGGTTGTATTGTCCTATCTTGGTGCGAAGGGGCTGAGAAATGTGTCTCCCACGTGAATCAGAGGAAATCAAAGACATGCTTCAAACTATCCCCACAGATTTCCAACATGTCTAATCTTACAACTTTTGATCAATTTTGTTTTAGAAAGGAAAATGTTGTGAACCTCTAACGGACAAATATGTCAAAGTAAGTATATTCTAACACAGAAGGAAGTCATAAATAAAAACATTTTACTGAAAAAGTGATGCTTTAAACAGAATAAGCATGAAATAAAGCAAAAGCCACTGGGTAAGGTTATTAAATGAATATACTGCATAATTCATAGGCAAATTACTTCAGTAAGGAAACTAAATCCAAAATAAACAAAGTCAGGCAACTCAATAAAAACTAGCTGCCTATTTTGTGCCATATTGATGTTTGCTGACCATAGCATGGCAGAGTATCAAAAACCTGGCATAAAGAGTAAGTTGTGCATCATTTTTTTACTAAGAGACAAGGATTCGGATCTGTGGATACTCCAGATGATTCATAACTACCGCCTGTGGATACTCACCTGTGCTGCTTCAGCAATGGCTCACTGACAATAAACACTTCTCGAAAAATGGGGAAAATCTGCAGCCTGCATCATATTTAATGGTGACGTGTTGTACACATTCCCTCCGACAGAAGGAACAAAGCAGGATCTCCACTTTTACAATTCCTCTCCAACATTGCACCCAGTGTTCTCAACAGTTCACTAGAACCAGAAGACACAAAAGCATCACGTTTGGAAAGGAAGAAGTAAAATCGTCACTGTTCATGAACGGTAACATTGCCTCCATAAAAGTCCTAAGGAATTTACAAAACAGCTACTAGAACTAGTAAGTGAACAACAGTGAGCAAGTTTGCACAATACGAAGTCAGCACACAAAACAAATTGTGCTTCTATATACATGTACTAGCAATAAATAATTGGAAATGAATTTTTTAAAGGAATTACATATATAATAGCATAAAAAACACAAAGCGCTTAGGAATACAGTGTTTCTAACTGCAAAACACTGCTAAGAGAACTAAAGAAGACTGAAATAAAAGCACTGTTTCATGCACACACACAGGAAGGTTCAATATTATGGTCTCTGTCCTCTCAAGATTAATCAATAAATTTGATGCTGTTCCAATTATAACCCCAGCAGGCACTTCACATAAAAACTGGCAAGTTGATTTTAAAATTGATGTTGAAATGCAAAGCACATTTAATCATATGACTCACTAGGCAATACTTTTGGGGAAACCAAAGACCAAAATAACATTTTAAATGTTTATGTCTCATCCGCTTATATTTCCATGTGTATACTTTATAATGCGTAAATGTTAACTTAGAATAAATGTGCATGAATGTACATAATATGTAGGGATCTAAACAAATATAAATTTAGAAATATACACACATTTTTTCTCAGAGGGATAGTATGAAACCATGAAAGTGCAGAGGCCAGCACAGTTTTAGATGATGAGAAGTATACAAAGGCAGCTTTTTACAAAGATATTATAAAATTAAAGAACTGTTGTTATTCTATTACAAGTTTCAAAAATCTTAGGCTTCAAGGTCTTAACACACAATTTTCTTTCTTTAAAAAAATATAATGAGACTTTTGCTTCTGGCCCAAATGAACTAACAAGAATCAGATTTACTCTCCTAACTTAAACAACTGGAAAAAGACAAAATGGTTCAAACTTTGGACTAAAGTCAGCAGAGGACGAGGGCCGCAGGGAGAAGAGAAACCAGGGACTCGGTCAGCAGTGATGGCAGCTTACTCCCTGGAGGTGGCGCTGTCAGTGGAAGGACAGAGACACTGATTTGGGACAGATGGACATTCAGGGAAGCTAAGAAGGCTAGAAGTGGGGAATGGCATGGCAGAGGGGTCATCCTGATTTTTGGCTGAATACTGATCTGTGCAACCATGAGAGGAAATTATACATGACCTGGGGAAACAAATAGCAAAAAAAGAGAAGGCAAAATCATGGCTAGAGCTCATGGAGAGCTGGAAATAGTCCATGGTCTCACAAGGCTGATTGAAGAGACATTAGTGGTAACATCAGGCAGAATCCTCAGAGCAGCTCACCCCTGCAGCGGGACTCTGTTAGCTGTAGAAGGCGGCTACTCTAGACTCGTCATAACCAAGTTTGAAAGAAAGCCTCAAAGAAACTGATCCCAAGTAACATAACTTGGAGCAAGAACAAAATCCAATCTCATTTAAAGAAGCGAAAGCCCAAAACAAATAATACAAGATTCACCATGTTCAGCATCTATTCGGATGTACCAGGAATAAAAATAAAAACACAACCTATGGGTTTTGTGGGGTGAAAAATTAATTTGTACATAGAGGGGAATGTGGAACATTAAGTGCTTCTACTACAACAGGAAAAATATGTTAATATCTAAGCTTCCATCAGGAAAACTAGAATAAGAAGAGTAAAGTAAATCCTTACTAAGCAGAAGGAAGGAAATAATGAAGATGAGAATAGTAATTAATAAAACAAAAAGTAGAAAGACAATAGAGGAAATTAGTGAAACAAAACCTTTTATTTGAAAAGGTTAATAGAATTGATTAACTCTATCCAGACTGACCACAAAGAAAGAAAGAAAACAGAGGTTACTAATAATAAAAATTAAAGCATGGACATCACTATACATCCTACATTCATTAAAAGTAAAATGACAACTTTAGCCAATAAATTTAATGAAAAGGACAAATTCTTTCTGTCAGAGACTAATACTACCAAAGCTCACTGAAGATGAAATCAATAATCAGAATTATTATACATGAATTCATTAAAAATCAAAATTTTAGGGCCAGGTGCAGTGGTTTAAGCATGTAATCCCAGCCCTCTAAGAGGCTGGGGTGGATGGATTGCTTGAACTCAGGAGTTGAAGACCAGCCGGAACAAGAGCAAGATCCTGTCTCTACTAAAAATAGAAAAATTAGCTGAGTGCTGTGGCGGACCCCTGTAGTCCCAGCTACTTAGGAGGCTGAGGCAGGAGGATCACTTGAACCCAAGAGTTTGAGGTTGTTGTGAGCTATCACACAATGGCACTCTAGCCTGGGCAAGAGAGTGATACTTTGTCTCAATAAAACAAAAAAAAATCAAAATTTTAGTTACATAATCCTAATGCTCTGGGAGGCCGAGGCAGATGGATTACCTGAACTCAGGAGTTCGAGACCAGCCTGAGCAAGAGTGAAACCTCATCTCTAAAACTCGCCAGGTGTTGTGGTGGGTACCTATAGTCCCATCTACTAGGGAGGCTAAGATAAGAGGATCACTTGAGCCCAAGAGTTTGAGGTTGCTGTGAGCTATGACGCCATGGTGCTCTTTGTCTCAAAAAATAAAAAAAATTCCCTTAAAGTAAACTCCAGGGCAGTAAAAATTCATTGATTAATTTTACTAATAATTTAAGGAAGAAATTTAAAAATGTTACACAAACATTTACAGTAAATAGAAGAGAAAGCAACAGTTCCGAATTTATTTCATGAGGTTACCATTATTCTTATACCAAAACCCATCATATTATAGGAAAACAAAACTATGGGACCCATGTTCCTGAAGATGGATGAAAAAATCATTAACAAAACACCAGCAAATGCACGATTGTCAGAGGGACTTTACCCAAAAAATGCAACCAGTGTAACGTGGTTTCTTGTACCCTCCTTGAATCCCCAACAATAAAAAAAAAACACCAGCAAATGAATTCAAGAATATATAAACAGGACAATACATTATGACCAATGGTTTAGTTTAAAAATGTAAAATGTGTTGACAGACTAAAGGAAAAAACAACCTGTGAACCTGTGATCATCTCAATAGATACAGAAAATATTTGGCAAAATTCACTATCCATTTATAATGAAAATAAATTTATTAATAAAATAATAATAGATGGGATCTTCTTCATCTTTGTGAAGAGCATTATGAAAAACCCATGGCTACCATCAAACTTAATGGAGAAAAACAAAAACTTTCTTTCCTCTCAAAATGAGGAGCAAGACAAGGATGACCATTGGCATCACTTCTGTTTCACATTGAACCACGGGTTTTCCGCAGGCCAAAGAAGGAAGATAAATGAAAAAATCACACAGATTGGAAAGAAAGAAGTAAAACTGCCTTTATTTGTAGACAACATGATCGTCAATGTAGGAAATCTTAAGTAATCTACAAAAAAATATAATAGTGGTAATATGACTTTGGCATAGTCTCAGGATACATGATTAATATACAAATATCAATTATGCCACTCTCTCAAGAGCAATAAAAGTTATATTAAGCTTCACATTTACATGAGTATCAAAAATATTATAAATACATGTAACAAAAGATGTGCAGCACTTTTCACCTAAAACCTCAAAACAGTGCTGAAGGAATCTAATGAAGACTTCAATAAATGGAGAGATATCCTGTGCCCATCGATCAGAAAAATCAGTATTGTTAAGACGTAAATTCTACTTAAACTGCTATACAGATATATTGCAATCCAAATCAAAATCTCAGCAGAATTTTTATAGAAATTAACAAACTAATTTCTAAATTTGTATGAAATGAAGAGGCTGTTGATTAGTCAAAACAATTTTAAAATATACCTTGAAGAATTTACACTATAGGATCTAAAGACTTACAATAAAACTACAGAAATCAAGATAATGTGATATCGGCAGAAGGATAGACACAGTGACGGATAGAACAGAATAGAGAGCTCAAAACTAAACCCACACTTACATAGCCGCTTGACAGAACTGCCAACGTGACTAATGGAAAATGGGTCGTCTTACATGTATATATTGGCTCACCATATAAGTAATGAAAATCACCCCTCACCTTACGCATGTACACAAATTAACTGAGTGGACCAGACAGTTAAATGTAAATGATAAAACTATAAACCATGTAAAATACACAGGAAACTCTTTTGTGGGTTTTTGTTAGGGAAATTGAGCCCTCTCGCTCTAGATTTTAGGAAGTGATGCCGGGACTGGCATGTCCCCTGTCCCAGGGACTGAACTGAGTCTTGGAACCACACACCCCAGACCCCAGTCTTCCCAGACTTGCAGACACACCTCTTCACCCACATTCCAACAAAAAGGGTGGGAACGGGGTGTAATTCGTGAATACCTAAAGTGACACCTCTGCTCACCGTGCGAACTCAAAACAAGTATTTAAATGAATGGAGGGATACAACAAGTGTGCTTCACAGAACTTGATCCTGGGATTTGTGTCAAAACAAACAAACAAAAAACCTTGCTGTTTCTGCAGATGCTCTCCAGAAAAGGTCACTCGTTTCCTTATACCTGCTCACTCCCTCCAGACCAGACAAAAAAAGTCTTCGCAGAAATAAGATTGAGCCTATATTCATAAATACACAAGGACAACAGTGCTGACCAAAGTCTTTCTACAGTTATGGATATGAAATTACCTTGCTTAATTGGCCAGTGTTTCTAGTACTACAAAAAAAAAAAATTTCCCTTCGAATACCCCTAATGTAATGTTAAAGATTACATCAGGGCCACTAGGTGTGGTGGCTCATGCCTATAATCCTAGCACGCTGGGACACCAAGGCTCCCAGGAGGATTGCTTGAGCTTAGGAATTGAAGACCAGCCTGAGCAAGAGCAAGATCCCTTTCTACTAAAAATAGAAAAATTATCTGGATATCGTGGTGGGTGCCTATAGCCCCAGCTACTGGGGAGGCTGAGGCAGGAGGATTGCTTGAGACCAGGAATTTGAGATTGCTAGGCTAGGCCATGGCACTCTAGCTTGGGCAGCAGAGTGAGACTCTGTCTCAAAACAAAACAAAACAAAACAAAACTGTACATCAGAGCAGGAAAAGGGTTTTCTTTAAACACAGTTGCATTTCTGAAGTGCTAGACAAAGTGTGCTCTGATTGGCTTGGTTGGCAACATTAATTTTAATGAAAAGACATCTATATACACACATACATATACATACATATACACACGCACATATCTGTACACACACACATATATATACATATATATATATACACACACACACTTACATTCACCAGGGCTTCTCTGCCAGTACCCCCCAGAGTGAGGTGGAGCCCCCAGGGCAGTGAGAGCAGAGGGGTGTCTTTCCCTTGGGCAGCCAATCCATATTTCCCACCCACACAGGGGACAAGTTGGAAAATAAAACCTCCCAGCTCATTTCTGTAGCACATGATATATCTAGAATGGAAATCACCAGGAATTTGAATGGCTGAAGGATAATGCAGCTTCTTTAAATTTGCAGATAAAGTCTTGGCTTTCAGTAGACAATCTGAAATAATGAGCACATGTGAAAATATGCAATCATGCATTAGGTTGACATAAATTTGCGGGTTCTTGAAGGCCAAAATGCTAAAATGCTGACACTTTCATAAAGTTCGACCTAGTGAAGGGACAGTGAGAACACAGGAGTATCCACTTCTGTTCTGTTTTAAAGAGTAATAAAACTGGAAGGACCTTTAAAGACAATGAGGTACAGCTTTCTCATTTTACAGTTTGCATTTGTAGGATTAGGCATAAAGGAAAGTATTTGAAACCCCCCAAATATCAGTGGGATAAATGAATTAGAAGCTAATTTCGTACTCCTGCAGAGGAGACCCCACAGCTGAGAAACACAGCCCCTTCCAGCTTCCATGCCTCAAAGTCTAACACAGCTGCTGGAGCTCCAGCCCTTCCACATGCAGGGACTGGTCAGAAAAGACACTTTCAAGTCTGGGAGAGGCCAGATCTTAGAGAACCATGAAAGCATGCTATAAGGCACGGGTTTTACCTTGAGGGCACAGAGAGTCATTGAAATTTTAAGCAGGAGGAAGACTGGGTTGGGTTACTCTGGCAACTCAGAAGATGGTTTGGAAAAGCACAGAGGGAAGACAGCAGACTGGTGCAGGACACAGGCAGGGTACAGGGGTGGATGGAGCAGAGGTGCAGCAGGGAATGGAGTCACCAGGCCTACGCTCTGGTACTGGGAAAGCGATGCCAGGTCTGGAGGGAGTGAGCAGGTATGAGGAAAGCAGTGAGCTTTTCTGGAGAGCATCTGCAGAAACAGCAACGTCTTCAGAGGAGTCACAGGTACAGAGAATAGATGTGAAAACACGGCCTTGTACAGAAATGCAGTATGTTAGGTGACTGTTCACAAATGAAGATAGGTGTTGTTGAACTAGGGAAAGGATCAGAGAGGCTAGACGAAAATCAAGGGGTAAAATTATTTGGGGATAGGCAATTCTGAGAGCTTCTTTTTCTTGAGTGCCCAAGAACTATGGAGTTGGAGCATGTGATTTGAAGGACCCCATTGCAAACATTAGAGCTGGTCCAGATTATTTTCTGGTTAGCACTGCTCAGAGGGCCAGGCAGTGCAGGCCAGCTCTGTGCAGGGTCCAGGACCTGCTCTGTAGAGGAAGGGTGGGGTTCCACAGAACCCCCTGATTAGTGCCAGAATGTCACAGTGTTACTGGAATTTCTCTCCTCAGTAGGTGCTTGATCTCAGGAATTACAGGAATGAACCCATGGACCACAGATCAGTGGTAGGATAGGAGTTTATTAGAAAGGAATACAGAAGAAGTAAAAAGCACCAGAGCTCTGGCAGAGGGAAAGACCAAGTGGGAAGTCTCTACCTGGGCTCTTTAACTAGGGGTATTAGGTCTTAAGAATTACACTCGAGCAGGACTTGGCAAATAAAACACATTTTCAATGTTAATGAACGTTGTCAACAAACAAATGAATGTAGTCCCTCCAGCTCAGGACAAAAGGTCAGGGCATTCCTCTCATGAAATTGCCCAGGCCTAGGAAAACTGGGGTCCCCTGTCCAGCCTTGAATGAGGGAACCAGGTATCAAGTCACCCTCTCTGAGTAGAAACTCTAACTACTGTTAGGGGAAAAGGACAAAGACTTGATCTAACTGCTTCCTGCTGGACTAAGGGATGATAGAAGGGGACAGTTAGGGTTTCTCGGGAGGGAGGCCCATCCAGGGGTTCATGGTCGAATCAGGTCTTGGACTAGAAGCATCTTTACTGGGTGTGGCTTGATGACATCATCATCTCTTGAGGAGACAAATCTGGTTAATACATTAAAAGGCAAGGGTGGAAGAGAGGGATGGAAGGGGTTAATTACAGTTTTATTGGTGTCAGGTTGGAAATAATAAAATCAGTGATTTCAAAAGAAAACTATGGTAACACTTTCCTTGCTGGTTTCTAAACAATAACTTCAAATTTTCTTTAGGCTCAGAAGTGCGGGTGGACTGTGGTTGATTCTCTTCATAGTCTGCTTCAGTAGGAGGTAGTGGGTTCCAGGATTTTACCCATGAATGATGTATCCAGGAATCTATTCCCATAACTTTAACAGCTGTAGAAGAAGACAAACTAACAGAAAAGGGACCTTCCCAAGTTGGGGTTAGGGAAGGTGAATTAGAGGGAAGAGTTTTGATCACAATTAGATCTCCAGGAGAGAAAAGCTCTTTCAGTGTTGAATATGAAAATATAATTGGGAGGTTCTTAAGGATTTGTTGAAATTTAGCTAAAGAAGTAATATGTTTTATTAATGCTGTAGTTTCTAGATCTAATAATAAATCATTAGTTTAAAAGGGCCTTCCATATAATAACTCAAATGGGCTACAACCGAGTTTTTGAGGCAAATTTCTTATTCTACAGAGAACAATGGAAAGTAATTTAGTCCAAGGGAGATGAGTCTCTTGAGTTAGCTGTCATAACAGTTCTTTGATTTTATCATCATTTTTTCTACCTTCCCAGAGGATTGTGGCCTCCAAGAACAGTTTAGATGATATTTTATGCCCCAGACTTTAGATACTCCTTAGGTAACAGATGCTTTGAAGGCTGGCTCAATATCACTTTGCAAACTCCAAGGGAATCCAAACCTGGGGATAATCTCATGTACTAAAGCCTTTACAACTTCCTGGGTCTTTTCTGTTCTGCATGGGAACGCTTCAACTCAATTAGTAAAAGTATCCACAAATACTAGCAAATATTGTACACTATGTACCTTAGGGAGATGACTGAAATCTATTTGCCAATCTTCATCTTGATATCTACCTTGTTTTTGAATACCTGGTGGGGTGGGGGGAGCTAAACAATTATTTAAAGGATTGTTTCTCTGACATACCTTACAAGTCCTTACTATCTGTTTTATGGTTCCCATTCTAGAGTGATGAGACACTCCTTTTGAGCATTTTTAATTAAAGAATAGTGTAGTCTAGCTATTTCACTATATCCAGGAATACAGAGTCTGCAAAAGCTTGTAATTTGTAAGAAGCCTTGAAGCTGTCTGAAAGTTCAAGGTTTAGGGTGAATCAATATTGGTTCTATTCTTTCTTTGCCCAAAGCTCTTTCCCCCTGTGAAAGTTGGAGACCTAAATAGTGTACTTCAGGCACACATATTTGGGCTTTAGCCTTGGAAACTTTGTACCCACAATCAGTTAGAAAGCTTAGTAGAGCTTGGGTAGCTTTGTGGTATTCCTCTGTATCTGGTGCTCCCAAAAGAATGTCATCTATGTACTCAATGAGAGTCCCTGTGGGATATGGGAAACAACTCAGGTTTTGGACTAAGGCTTGTCCAAACAAGTGAGGGCTGTCCCCAAATCCCTGAGGTCACACAGTCCATGGGAGCTGGGAGTTGGAATCAAGAGGGGTCTTCAAAAGCAAAAAGGTATTGGGAATTCTCATGAAGAGGAATGCAGAAAAAGGCATCTTTTAAGTCTAGGACTGCGAAATAGGCAGCTTTCTCAGGGATTTGAGATAATAAAATATATGTATTGGGAACTGCAGGATGGAGAGGAACGGCCGCTTCATTTATACTGCGGAGGTCTTGGACTAGTCTCCAAGTTCCGTTTGGCTTTGGCGCTCCTAGAATAGGAGTATTACATGGACTACTGCAAGGTCTTAATAATTTCTGTTGCTTCAGATTTTGTATTATGAGTATTAGCCCATTCTTAGCTTCTGCTTTTAGAGGATATTATTTTTGATTGGGACAGATATTGGGATTCTTTAACTTAATTTGGACTGGTTGAACGTATCTTGCTCTTCCCACCTGTCCCTCGGTAGCCACATTTCTGGGTTAATTTCTGTCTCTAATAAGGAAAGGCATAGTATAGGTTCCTGTCCCATATTCATACAAATGGTTGTTCCTGCTTTAGTTAGTATTTCCCTCCCCAAAAGGGGAGCAGGACTTTCAGGCATGATTAAGAAGGCGTGAGAGAATAGCCGGTCACCCCAATTGCAGAATTTGGTTACCAGCTTTCCAGACCACCCCCTGTTTAGTTACAGATTTGGGGAATAAAAGATCAGGGTTAGAGAGGAGTACAGAAAAGGTTGCTCCAGTGTCCAGAAGAAATTCTGTCTCCTGGTCCTCCACAGTGAGGCAAACCCAGGGCTCTGGAGGGGTGATGACACAAGCTGGAGCCATGAGAATCTGCCCCAGGCACTCTCATTCCAGTTTGGAGGCTTTCACCTCTCAGGACCGGCTGTCCACCAGTGGTCACCCTTGCATTCTGGACAGGGGCCCGGTGGCTTGCCCAACAGGCGGTGCTGTGGGGTGGGGAGGAAATCTCTCCTGAAGTGGCCAGTCTGACCACCTTGGAAGCACTTGTCCTTAGCTCCTCTGTCTTCCCTCTGCCCCCGAATGGTGCCCATTTGTCAGAGTGCCATCACTAGAGCTGTCATTTTTTTTCTCCCTTCTCTCTTTTTTCTCCTCTTCCTCCTGATCTTGATTACAAAAGATCCTTGTGGCCATTTTAAGAAGATTCTCCAGGGTATGATCTGGGCCTGGAGCCAATTTCTGGAGTTTTCATCAAATGTTTGGAGATGCCTGAATGATAAATATATCTTTTAAAATAATTTGGCCCATTAAAGAGTGAGGTGTCAACTGAGTGTTTTTTCTCATCACCTCTCTAAGCCACTCAAGAAAGGCTGAGAGACATTCATTTTGCTCCTGGTAAATAATAGGCAACTTAGAATAATTCATAGGCTTTTTCTTGGATCGATTTAAACCTTTCAGGATACATGTTAGAAACTGTTTATGCCACTAGTCACCTTGTTTCTCAAGGTCCTATTCAGGATCCCCAAAGGAAACTGCCTGTCTTCCCATGGGTTATCTGTCACTGTCCTCAGAAGACCAGCTGCCATTGGTATTGGACACGAACCACAAATCACCTCACTTTCTAGCTTCATCAAAGCCTCCATTTTTCTCATTTAAAGTTAAATCTAGTTGTAGCATTACATCTCTCCAAGAGAGGCCAAAGCTTTGTCCTAACCCTTGAAGAATATCTGTATACCTATCTGGGTCATCAGAAAATTTTCCTACATCAAGCTTTATTTGTTTTAAGTCTGCCAGAGAAAATGGAATGAACACCCATGCATTTCCCTTCTAACCACCCGTGTTTCCACTAAGGGACACAAAGAAGAATACAGCTGCTTTCTCGGGGGGGCCCGAAAGGACCAGAAGAAACTCTTGAAATAGATTCTTTCTTGGGGTTTTCTGAAAGCACAAAGGAAGGTGCAGGAGAAGTAGATGGCCGGTTTGAACTAGGTGGTGACACTGTCTCAGGGATCCCTAGACATTTGGGGACGTTACTACAGCCAGGAGAGCTGGATCTATCTGACAGGTTTTACACAGTTGGGGGTTGTTTCTGAGAAAAAAGAAGGCTGGCACGTAGGTAATTCAGACCATTTCCCTTCTTGTTTACCATAATTTTAGAGTAGCTTCTGGTGGTTATTGTTCACCGTTAGAGAGTCCACACTCAGGCCAGGCCTCTGTGCAGAAGAAAACCATACATTCCTTCTTCAGCATCCAGGGATCAAACATGTCCCAACATTTTAGAATACAGCCCAGTGGGGTGTTCCTGCAGCGCAGACCAAAAAGTCAGGTACCTAGAAGTCATAGTGGTCCCACCTGATGAAAGTTCTCTTGGTGAGAGAACGTGTTACTTGGTTATTCTTTTGGGGAGCAGTTCTCAACCTGTGGGTCACTACCCCTTTGTAACAATGAAAATACATCCTGCATATCAGGTATTTAAATTATGATTCATAAGAGTAGCAAAATTACAGTTATAAAGTAGCAATGAAAATAATTTTATGGTTGGGAGTCACCACAGCATGAGGAACTGTATTAAAGGGTTGCGGCATTAGGAAGGTTGAGAACCACTATTGTAGAGAGAGAACATTACCCATCTGTGGGAAAGAACAAACGTCCAGTGTCTTAATCAATCCCATCCTGTATTCCTGAGTTGTCAAAAGTATCCTCTGACCAACCCGGGAAGCCTTCCAGACAAACAAAAGGAAGCGTCCTTCCAATGCTTGGGGAAGAATCCCTGAGGAGAGTGGCCTCCCTAGCTTCCACGCTTGTCTGAATTTAGCCACAATCACTGGGGTAGAGCTATGTAACTGCTGGCTCTCCTGTGCTTATTAATTGCCAGCAGCACAGCCACAGAAATCAGGTATCCAGGAGCCTGTTCCCACCTGATGTAAGTTCTGCCCCTTTCTGCACCTGCCCCAGAGTATCAATTAAAGTGCGGAGAGACCCACCCTGGAGAAAACAGCTGTGTGGTGCTTGCACATTTAACCCTTTATAATTTTTACAATTTTTTCTAAATTCCCAGTAACAAAGGAAAATAGGCTTTCTGTCATGGGCATGTCTTACATGCTATGTTTTCTACCCTCTTTTCTTTCCCCAAATGTTAGTAAGGTAACAATAATTAAACTCAGGGTTGAGAGACACTCTAAAATTTTCCCATTAGAACCAGCTATAACTAGGCAAAGTCTTAGAGAAACCTAGAATGATTTTGAACCTTTCCATTTATGCCAAAAGACCAGAAAAAAAAAAATCAAATGCCCAGGATCATTTTCTCTGCCTTTATTCATTTTAAAGATTTTCTTTCTTTCCTTTTTTTCTTTTAAAGATGAGACTGAACTGTAGCCTAGGGTTTAGGGCATTCTCGCCAGGGTGGGGGGTGGGGGGAAGGAGGATGGGGGCGTGGGGGGGATGGAGAGTGGGGGGGTGGGGAGGGTGGGGATCGGGATTGCCCCAGGGCTTCCCTTTGTAGCCTCCTGGTCACCCAGAGAAGCCATGTAGAGGAGTCATTTTATCCTTTGTTTGGATCCAGCTTCTTGGCCTCTAATGATTAGTACAGTTCAGATTTTTCTCAAATACGCAAAACGCCAATTGAATTTAATTTCGCAATGTTTGGCAATAAAAAGGACCTTACAACACATCTACAATATCTGAAGCACACTTACAACATCCAAAAAATACCAAAAAGAGCCAGCACCAACTTAACTAAATATATAAAATAATCCTTTATTGACATTCAAACAACGCATGCAAACTGCAAGGAGAGAGAGAGAAAGAAAGCAGCAGGAGTCTGTAGAGATGAACAGAAGAAGTTTGGGACCATGGAAGACAAAGCAGACAGTGAGAGTTGGGAGAGCACTTTGTCAGAGGCCTTCCAGTGCCCTGGGGGCAGAACAATTGCTGGGGACCCCAGGACCTCTGGGTGCTACTTCTGTTTTGCTCAGCTCTCAACCAGAGAAAAGGAGTAACTACAGAATGGGTTCAGAAGCCTTCTAATATTCCCTTCTGCTCCTTTCTTTTAGAGCCAAGGGGAATTAGGAAGTTCATTCCCCAACAGCCTCTCGCCTATGACCCGGAGGTCGGCAGCCACACTATGCACTTTTAGGGGCAAACAGCATCCTAATTATTAGTCTCCATTATCATGATTATAGAGAAAAACAGGATAGAGGTAAGTAGTCCCATTGCTTACCCCAGATCTTCAATCCTGGACAAGCACCCAAAATATGTTACTGGAATTTCTCTCTTCAGTAGGTCCTTGATCTCAGGGATTGGAGGAATGAATCCATGGACCACAGATCAGTGGTAAGGTAGGATTTTATTAGAAAAGAATACAGAAGAAGTAAAAAATACCAGAGCTTCTGGCAGGGGACAAGACTAAGTGGAGAGTCTTTACCTGGGCTCTTTTAGGATATGGCAAATAGAAACACATTTTCAATGTCAATGAGTGTCATCAACAAGCAAATGAATACAGTCCCTCCAGCTCAGGGCAAAAAGTCAAGACATTCCCTTCAAAAAATTGCCCAAGCCTAGGAAAACTGTCCAGCCTTCAGGGGAACCCTGTATCAACAGGGAACCTTTGGCTCCACTACAAAGGGGCAGGTGTTTCTGTCCATAAGCTAGCTGTGCAGATAGCGCAGTTGCCCTGCCCCTGGTTGCAGGTAATCATGGCCCCTGCTCAGTGAGAGAGAACCCAGAAAATTCAGCTGGATTTCTTGGTCAATGGCCTGAGGCCTGGAGGAGCCATCTTCTTTATTCAGCCTGCAGACATTGCTATCATCTAAATACTTATCACAGGTCATATCTTAATTGACACTTTTATAAATTACATGTAAGATACAAGAATCCTATCCTTAGTGAACAATAGGCAATTGACCTACCCATCAGTTACCTGATTACAGTTAAAAAAAAAAAATAAAGGCTAGAAATGGTTTTTTTGTTTGTTTGTTTGTTTGTTTTGTTTTTTTGAGACAGAGCCTCAAGCTGTCACCCTGGATAGAGTGCTGTGGCATCACAGCTCACAGCAACCTCCAATTCCTGGGCTCAAGCGAGTCTCTTGCCTCCGCCTCCCAAGTAGCTGGGACTACAGGTGC
>CAUYRH010106102.1:0-34794 GCA_963574655.1 Perodicticus potto | reverse complement strand
CGCTCTGAGCCGTGCGCTCCAGACAAAGTCTCAGGGGAACCTGGAGTGAGGGAAGAGAGGGCCTTTGAGGTCCTGCTGTATATGTTAGAGGCAGGAAGGAAGAGGGGACGTTACAGAAAAATAATTCCAAGATGTTTTCATATATATATATATATATATATATATATATATATATATATGAGACAGAGCCTCAAGCTGTCACCCTGGATAGACTGCTGTGACATTACAGGTCACAGCAACCTCCAATTCCTGGGCTCAAGAGAGTCTCCTGCCTCCGCCTCCCAAGTAGCTGGGACTACAGGCGCCCGCCACAACGCCCGGCCATTTTTTGGTTGCAGCCACCATTGTTGTTTGGCTGGCCCAGGCTGGATTCGAACCCGCCAGCTCAGGTGTACGTGGCTGGCGCCTTAGCCTGTTGAGCCACAGGCGCCGAGCCTTCTTACATATTTTTAACATAGACCCTTTCATCCTCATTCTTTTCTCAAGTTACTACAGAAAATACTTAAACTGCTTCTAGTTCTTTTAATGTCAGATTTACATTTCTTTGCAGATACTGGGCCATAGGGTGACTTGGATTTCTAAGGGTCACACACAGGAGGTAACCACGAGCATTCTAGAGGAATCCGATGGCCCCCTTCAGCGCACACAGCCAGCCATGCCTCTTTCACCCTGGCACGTTTCGTCCCCCTCCACACCGCAGAGCCGCAGTGCAGGGGTCTTGCTCTGTGAGGAAGTAATCCTGCAGCTGGATTGGACCTGGTTGCATTTTCTGGTCTTCATTTCCTCCAAATATCTCAGTACTTAATTTTGCTCCAGTGAAAACCAATCTACACTCCTGGATGAAATAGCCATTTGGAAAAGATGAGCAATAAACTCAAGTGTATATAATAAACCACGTGTCAGTCTGAGGAAGTAAAAGTCTTGCCAGAACCTAGCCTATCTTTTGAGAATACCGTAATATCAATTATTTACTGACCTTTCTATTTGGGTTTCCAGTTTGGCCTTTGGCAGGCCCTGCTATCCATATATTCCAACCTGGAAATTGGTGTCAAGTCCATCAGAAAAACATGGACTACACTCCCTAAGATGCAGTGTGGTGTGGTGTTCAAAATGGGGACTCTGAGGAGAGACGGACCTGTTCTCGAATCCAGACAATGCTCCGGTTTAGTCGTGCTACCTTGGGAGAAGTGGCTTACTCTCTCTGAGCCTCAGTTTATTTATCTGTAAGATGGGAATACCATTATTCCCCCTTATTCTTTTTGGAAAGGATTTTTTTTTCTTCCCATTTTTAAGGTAATTTTGGAAAGAATCAACCAAATGAACATATGGGAAGTCCCTGGTAGCTTACGTAATACTTAGCAGTCCCTCAGTAAATGGCAGCGAAAAATATTAGGATCTGTACGAACTTCTGGGAGAGTGGGAGAGAGCAGAGAAGGTGCTCAAGTGAGGGATTGGACCAGATCAGCATTTCAAAGTGTCTTTTGAGGATTATAATTTTTGGAAGTTGCTCTCAGAGCGGGGAGGGAAATGTTCGTCCTATGGTCAAATATTGCTCAGAAACTCTGCACACTCTATTTACCTCTTGGAAATTTATGATATACATTAGCAAGTTAATAGCTCTGAGAAATCCTGCAATAAAGAATCTGTTTAACTTGGTTTAACTCAGCAATACTCAAATACATTTAAGCAAGAATCACCCTTTTACAAAAAGAAGAAGACTATCTAGTAACATCTGTGACATCAAGGTGGAAATGGAATATGCTTTGGGAAACACTGGCCTAAGCCCTCGTTAGGATTCCTTCCCAAAGCTCTTGGCTGGAGGAGGAGTCAGGGTGCCTGCCTTACTCAGTCCTTTTGAAGGTTTATTTTATTGGCTTCCCAGGGTGTAAAAAGAGCCTGATTGCGCGGTCAGGATGGACAGATCTGCTGCTGGAACCTCTGGAATCCACTTATTAAAATAAATTGGGTGGTTGGTGGCGTCTAAATGGGGCAGCACTTGGGAAAATAGCCTGGTGGTTCCTCAAAAGGTAAAACGCAAGAGTTACCATACATGGTGAACTAGATGTTTGTGTCTCCCCAAAATTTATACGATGAAATTCTAATCCCCAAGGTGACGATCTTAGGAAGTGGGACCTTGGAGGGGTAATTAGGTCAAGAAAGAGGAGCACTTGTGCACCTGACTAGTGTCCCTACGTAAAGAAGAGAACTGGCTTTCTCTTTCTGTCTGCTTTCTGCTATGCCAGGACACAGCAAGAAGAAGAGGGCCCTCACCGTAACCTGACCGTGTTGGCACCATGATCTCTGACTTCTGGCCTCCACAGGTGTGAGAAATATATTTCTGATGTTGATAAGCCAACCAGTTTAGAGTGGTTTTTTTTTTTTTTAATAGCTGCCCACATTAAGACCCCACAAGACCCAGCAATTCTACTACTAGGGATTTACTTGAAAGACTTGAAAACATAGGGTCAAATAACATCTTGTACATGAATGTTCATAGCAGCATTATTTGTAATAACCCAAAAGTGTAACTAACCCCAATGTCCATCAACTGGTGAATGAAGAAATAAAATGGTGTATGTCTGTACGATAGAATATAATTGAGTCATGAAAAGAAATGAAGTTCTGATCATGCTAGAACATGTTCAGGTGACCCTGAGAACATGATGTTTTGTGAAAGAAACCAGACACTAAAGGACACATAGTATTCCATTTACATGAAATGTCCAGAATAAGGCAATATTTAGAGATGGAAAGTGGACTGGTGATTGCCTAGGATTAGGGGAGCTGGAACATTACTGCGAAGGAGCACAGGATTTCATTTTGGTTCATGAAATGTTCTAAAATTGATTGTGGGAATGGTTGGACGACTCTATGAATACAGTAAAAGCCATTGAATTGTATACTTTAAATGGTGCCTCTTACGGGGTGTGTAGATAACATCACAATAAAGCTGTAATAAACAACAACAAAACCACACTGATATGTTGGGGGAAAAGGAATTCGTCCAGAATCAGGCAGTGTGGTTTTCCTAACTACAGTGGGTTCAAATAAGCAATCTCTTTAAATTGCAGGGTTAGGCACAGAAACGACCTCTGTGTGGCAGGCTTGGTTTGTGGCTTGTTATGTTGATGGGCATTGCTACAAGACCACCATGTGGTGGACTAAACTGGGGTGCCCACTAACAAAAAAGGCAGTAGCATATGTAAAAATTGTCTTCCTTTTGTCTCTTTGCATGTCACACATTCCATCCTAAACAATGTTCTATAATATCCACTCATTTTATAAGATGTAGAGTAGTTTTTCTCCAAAACCACCTCATTTCTGGTGGTGGTGTGCCAGGGGTTCAAATAATTTTCTCTGCCCAGATTTGAAGCAAGTCATTTAGGGCACTCTCTTATCCCATGATCCCATCTTGTGGTTCCATCCATGATAGAGCCAGATTTAGGTCCAATACGAAGTGATCACAGCAAGAATGGCATTAATTGTCACTATTATGCCTTCGGTATGTAAAAAAAATGTAGCCAGCTGCTTCTAAATTAAAATGTTGAATGTGCATTCGTCATTGTTACTCTCCTCCACCATCTTCCTGATTAAGTGATATTAATAGTCAATAAATTAGCTAATAGGGTACAAATGAAAGCTTTAGTCATACTAACTACCAAAAAGAAATAATTTATTCTCTTATTTTAAACCAATGGAATTTCTCCTTTAACTAGAAGATTTGTTCTCATGTCAGTTGGCGGGGGAATGTTCATGTTAATGGCTACGATGAAACATAATAAATATGAAAGCCTATAGTTGTGTATATATGTATAATAATAATCTCTTGCTTAAACGAGTTTGATATTTGTAGCCCCGGACAAGGCCCTGACTGGGACGGAACACAGACATAATATGGTGTGGAACTGCCGCGTGAATCTCAGCAGAGTGTTTAACCTGGTAAGGTTTGGTTTCCTTACTTCTCACATAAAGATAAAGATCATAATTCTTAATCTGCTGTACTAGATATGTCTGTTATTGCTTGCCCTGTCCAAAGGCCCAGCGAGCCACTAACCCATGATTTGCTGTTTTCTAAATCGGGAAGTGTTCAGACAGCTGATGACCTCTTCCAGCCTTTTGAACTAAGACGAGGAAGTTGGCGGTTTGTGGTTCTGAGAGCTATTAAAGTAAAAAACCAAAGGCATTTCCCTCCTTTCACACAGCCATGACTTCACCATTTCCCTCCTTTCACTCAACACAGAGCATGTCACATCTGGTCACCTACAGGGCATGGGGATTCCTCCCCACTGGCAATGGATTCTGGAGCAGATCCTCCAGCAGGCAAGCAAGGTGGCCTCTAGTTACTTTCAATTCTGACACTATCTAACGTCAGGTCCCGTGGCTGGAGGCCCCCAGAAGACTAGTTGCCAGTCCCGAGTATAGAGTTTGGCCTGTGAAACATGTATTTGTGGCAATACAGAGTGAAATCTACTTCACAGTATGGTAATGAGGCCAGGATGGCTACCATGTTGGATCATGCATGACACGAGGAAGAGGAGGAAATGGTCAAGAAAGAGGAAAATCAGAGTAGAGACCGCTGAGACGCAGACATGGTGACTATGTGGCCTGTTGAGACAAAGCAGCCTTGCATCTCAGCTTTCCTATTAAGGTTCACTTGAAGCCTGGGTATAGCTTGGTTGCTGTTCTAGGATGCCCTGCGGTCTCTATGTGTGCTGAAGTGCACTTTTACTTATGTGGATCAAGTGTGAGTGTGTTTCTGTTTCTTGCCAAAAACACACAAATGAAAGAAAAAGCCAGGGTAGGACACAGTGCTGCCTTTTTGAAAACATCTTCCTTGCTACCTTACGGCACCGGAGGAGGGAGCACATGACTTCACCTATTGCCTGCCCTTCTAGTATTTTAATATTTATGTTACTAAAATGTTTGTGTAATTGCACTGAAATTGGCAAAGTGTGTGAAAATACTCTGAAAACTTCAAAGCTCACTGCTGATGGAGGGCATAAGGGATTATTAATAATCTGAGTAAGAATGGAGAAGCATGAATCCTATGTATTCAGTTTTGATATGAGGACAATTAATGACAATTAATGACATGGTGGGGGCTGGGGGAAGGGGAGAGCAGAAAGAGAGAGAAGGAGGGAGGGGGTAAGGGAAAGGAAGAGCAGAGAGAGGGAAAGAGGGAGGGCGGTGGGGTCTCAGTGTGTGATACCCCTTTGGGGACAAGGCACAATTGTAAGAGGGACTTTGCCTATCAAATGCAATCAGTGTAACCTGGTTTCTTATACTCTCAATGAATCCCCAACAATAAAAAATAGTAATAATAATCTGAGTTAGATTTTATGAAATCTCCATTAGCCATTTTTGTATATTTGCCACAATGAATAAATCCAAAAGAAATGGCTAAAATATACAGAAATCGAGTGTATTGTCACTTTTTTGTCTGAGCAATTTTAACTTTAAGTCCATCCTAAAATGAAAGTGAAGCTTAAGGATGATTTTCTTAAGAACTTTTTGTCTGGAGCCAACACTCAGGTTCCTGTAGGCAGAAAGCACACGTGTTCAGTTTTGTAAACTTTCTAACATAGAACTGTCAGGGTCTAGCAAAAGACCAGATCTTGCCCCTCTCTCTCCCCAGTGAAATTTCTGGGTCCTCTGCTGGGAACTGCTGGAAAGAGAGCTACAGCATGAAGGGAAGGGTTGAGTTTATCGGCTTCCCAAGTCTCTGTTCAGTGACATGAGAATTAAGACAATTACTAAATTCCCTGTTGTTGAAGAAGTGCTTTAGTGTCCAGGTTACCTAGCTTGCACAATTCCTCCAGCCACTCTACTTTACTCGCATAACCTCCAAACTGCACATTAAAACTTGGAGGAAAAAGAGAAGTTGCAACCACCACCCACGGATTGAAGAAAATGTGGACTGTCTTTATTGTGGGGCTATCTGCCATGTCCAGACTGGCAGTAGTTCTGTGGGAGAAGAAATTCTAGACGCAGGGGTATTACGAAGAGCATGTACACTTTCAAATCGGGGCCTAGTAGCTCTGGTTCCCAAATCAGTGCCCCAGTTCAGTCTTTGGTTCCCTTTCAGTTCCCAGTGCTACCTGCTGGCCTTAGCAAAGCCCAGTCCCACTCCTCTGTCACCACCACCACCACTGCCACCATCGTATTTTATAAAGCCAACACTTCTGTCAGCGAGGCTGGAGGGGAGGGATCACCTTTAAAATGCCCACCATCTCTTTCTCCATCTTGGATGCAACCTTCTGGGTTTTAATTACTCCCGCGAAAGTGAGAGCCATCCCAGGATCCTCAGTGACATTTTCCAGTTTCCTGTCGGCTCCACTTACGAGAAACAAATGGGCTGGCTGGCCTCCCTCTAGATTGAGTTTTTCATGAAGTCATTACTTCTGTCACGGGGAGTATTTTCAAATTGAAAAATCTGAAACAATAAATGATGGTGAAGCAGTTAATAACTGTTAAGAAATCACATTTGGAAAATTGCATTTAAGCAATAACCTTTCTCCCTGTAATTAAATGACAGAAAGGTCCTGGTTTTAATTAAGTCAGCAATTTATAGTTATGAAGCTATACTTCACTATGCAGATTAGCAAATGATAGGTCACAGAACACCCTGAGTGCATTTTGAGTGGGCCTGATATGGTAATTACTCCACTGTTCAGTGGTGACCACAGTGAACCGTGTCTCTAGATGAAACAATTTTCTTTTCCTTGCTCCATGATGTATAACTAGGATGAGTAAATGTACCACAAGCATTGCCTCGCGCATCTTTAAATTAAAATGGATTTTAAATGAGGGGGCATGGGAGCAGGGGGAGCGTGGTTGAGGAACAGCACCGGGAGTGAATGGGCCACTAGTCAATGCCCGCCAGCAGAGAATATATCATTGTTTTACAGGGCTCTCCATCTTGTGCCTGAGTGTTTGCTGCAGATTTATGAGGGAGTAAAATGCTAATGTTAGTGTATTTATAAACATATGATGGGGGTTTCATCTATAATTTATTTGCTGGCCCTACTCTCTGCCTCCATGGAAAGGAAAATGAAATGCTATGTTGGACAGCCAAAAGGGTCATTAATACGCCTTTCACATTTTATTTAACTAACCCCTCACATTGATGATCACATTGTGGGATGTTTTTTGAAATGCTTGTTGTGTGGTGTTCAACAGCCATCTGCCGCAGCCTCAGCTAGGACAGAATTCTGGCGGTCACCAATGACTTCTGATAACCTAGAAGGAATCTTCTAGTGTGGGGTTTTGTGTGTGTGCACGTGTGTGTGTCTCAGGGGTCCTAGAAAGAAGAGAAAATCCAGTTCCTGAAAGTCGTATCATTTTTCATTTCACTTTTCAGGTTTCATGAACATCTGAAGTCCAAGAAATGGCTTGTTGTCAGGTGTTTGATTTCTCTTTCAAAATTTCTATTTCCTTGCCTCTCTTCCTCATGGTGTCTCTCCACCGAAATATGTGGAAGCAGTAGGCGGCAGAGGAAGACGTTGAAACATTGAAACAAGCGTCCAAGGCCAAGCACATCCCACATAACAGAGGGGGCTGTGAAGGGGGAGACCCTCTCACACCCAGAGCATTGTTTACGGGATGGCACTATTTCCCCAGGGCAGGAGCCCCAACCCTTCAGTTTATCAGCTATGGTTTTACACCCTCTGTTCCCTCTGCTGTGCACACAATAAAGAGGTGAAACGAATCAGATTTGATTTCAGCTGACTGGTAAACCACTGAATATGTTGCAACTAATAATGAACGCCTCTTCCCCAATAATCAGAAGCAAACCAAGATTCTCCCAAGTCAAGAGCTTCTCCTTTAAAAAATACTGAATCTTCTTGTAGGAAAAAAAAAAAAAAGGTATGAATGCATCTACCCTCCCTTAGGCTTTTTGGAATTCTAGAAAAGTAGTTAAAATTACTGAATTTCCAGAAAAATTACCTGTATCATACTTAAAAGGAAAATAAATCACCACAGCATTTTAAAGGATCATGGTATTTGTGTTCAATTCAAACATTGGCTACTTGGATATTCCAAGTCCTCTCTGCCTACTGGGCTGAGCTGTGAGATTTTTCTATCTAGAGCCCTCACCGGCACACAGAGGGGGACACAGTGATCCTCTCAAATCCTGGGGCGATTCTTGGGGTGACTCAGATTTTCTACAGCCATCTCTAGTCTGAATCCCTGTTTTGCTGAGTTCTACAGCTCTACTCTGTTTTGCCGACAAGGCCTACCTTCCCTTTGCCTATCTGGATCTCCCCATTGGGCACCACTCCAATTTCTTTCTTTCCCAGGGACCTCCTGACTCAGAAAGCACTTCCTGAAGGTTTGAGGCGATGACTTCCCAGCTCAGCAAAACACTTAAAACGTTTTCAGACATTGTTCTTAAAATCACTTCTTATGTTCACACTAGTAGAAAGAGAAGAGAAGATACTTTTATTTCTTATGTTGATTGCAACCCCCCTTTCTTTGTCTCATCTCTCTCCCAACTTCCGGTTTATGACTGGACCAAACACTTCTGGTCTCCTCTTTGTCCTCTTGTCCCAGTGTACTCCTGCTGTGCCCAGACCCTCATCCTTAAGGCCTGACTCTCTCTTCCCCAGAGGCGTTCTGCTCTTATCCTTGAAACCACCACCTTCTGTTTCTTGCCAATTCATAGTCACAATGAAGCAGTGCGCTGAAGGAGACCACCCCTCTGCTAAGAGAGTCCCTGACATCTTGGAGATTCGCAGCCATTTTACAGGCACTGCCCAGCTCTCTGTAATTAAATGACAGACAGGTTCCAGTTTTAATTAAATCAGCAATTTATAGTTATGAAGCCACACTTTACTATACAGATGAGCAAAGGATAGGTCAGAGACTCTTAGGGGGGAACCGAGAAAGACTTTTAGAGACCCTTATGCGAGTTTGGATTAGACAGCTATTCAAATAGTGAGGAACAGGGAGTTAAATATTTGTAGGAAAAGTGAGCAAGCTTGAGTTTTATCCTAGGATTCTGATGCTGAGTGACTAACAAATTTCAATTCACTTGTTCCTTCTTGGCAATGATTGGTATCAAGGTTATTATCTCGGGCAAAGGAAAGCAAAGTTCTTAGTGTTGTTTCCTGGCAAGAAACTATTATCAGTGCTTCTTCCCTTCGCTATATCCCAAGTCCTAAAGTCCCCTCCAATGCTGAATTGCCCTATTCCAACAAGGGGAAAAATACAGAGGCTTCAAGGCCACAACACCTATCTCTTGCTCATGGAAAGGCCAGAGACAACTTCCTGTCCCGGGCGTTGCTGTAGGAACTCTCCCAAAGGAGTTGCCAAGGCAAAAGAAGTTTAACTTCCTGATCTTGAATACGCCAGTGAATTATTATCAAGTGGAAATGCATGTAATTAAGGTGGGCGGAAGGCGGGCATTGAATTATGATAAAACTCATGCCTGCTGATGTGTTTGATGACAGAGGAGGAAATCGTAAAGGGAAAGATGATGAATTTCTGTCTTTTCTCTGGGAATAACTGACTTAGAATCAATGGAATGAAAAATTGTCAAGTGAACACAGAATGGCATAGGAGAAGGATAAGTTTCTGACGGAAATATATTAGCTCACAGCAGAACCGCACTTTCAATTTTGATCTCCGGGGGGGAAAACACCACCCAAAGTGTGTTATTTGGTGAACAACTATGATCATGTCACCTTCCTACTGAATCACTCTCTTGTGTCTTTTTCTCCTTTCCTGCAGAATAAAGTTAAAATTTCTGACAATGGCATTCAAAAGCTGTTGTAACTGATGCCAATTTCTCCCACTGACCTTATCGCCTACTCTCCCT
Source organism: Perodicticus potto (assembly GCA_963574655.1). Taxonomy (NCBI): domain Eukaryota; kingdom Metazoa; phylum Chordata; class Mammalia; order Primates; family Lorisidae; genus Perodicticus; species Perodicticus potto. Next base: position 24,974 of record CAUYRH010106102.1, on the reverse strand, counting down.
AATGTACACAAATGGCCATGTGTGCACACACACAGACACACACACGTGCCACACCTAGTTACACTTCAGACCAAGCACGTTACTCACCCTTTCTTAAATAGGTGTATTGTTGCTTATGCCAGAATGCCCTTCCACCAGTCTAATGACCAGGTTCCAACTCTACCTAAGGCCCAAACCTTCTCAGAAGCTAGAATTCATCTCTCCCCTCACTACTCCTATACCTTTTCTCTAGATGGTGATTAATAAAATTTATTTTGTGTCTAATATACCTATGTCACTATTTTTACCAATGGATTCTTTTTCTTCCCCTCATTATTTTGTAAACTCTTGGAAGGCAGTTGTGTCTTATTCATTTTTGTGACTTTCACAGTGCCTGATGTAAAGCTTTGCACACTTTAAAAAATTAGTTTCCTTCTCTTTTTGCTTTGGCTGTCAGGAAGCTCAGAACTAAGTTTTGGGGCTCAATTACAAAAGTACTTCACCTGGCTTTTCTGGAACAATGATTCCTCACCTTCCGTACTTAATTATTGTCCTTATACTCTTATTTTGTTGCTTTATTGTATTGAGTTTTTTAACATAAGCTACCCCAAATCATTTTGGAAGTAGGTAGAAATAATAGCTATAAAGGCTGAATTGGAGTCAGTACTACATGAAGAAGTTAAATGTAGACTTAAGTTTTCAGATATTAGCATTGTTCACTAGGCAGACTGGGGAGATAAAAAAGAAGTGAATTTCAGATCAAATGAAAAGAATACTAGCAACTTCATTGATATTTGCAATTCTTCAGAGTTACTTTACATTTTGTCTCCCCAGCAATTCTGAGAACAATGTGTGACCTAGGAATCTTTTTCAACCTTCTTCATAGCAATGAGCAGATTCAGCCTCAGAGAGGCTGAGAGTCTTACCCCAGGTCACATAGTCAGAAGCAGAAATAGGTAAAGCTCTTCGAAGATCTTCTTTTTTCAGGTCTCTTACTTTGTGTATCAATCTAGAAAGGGTGACATTTGGCCCATGGAAATCCATCACAGGGCCTGGTGGGCTTGGTGTGGGGACACGGGGTGGTCACTGCTGATATAGTTGGGATTGGTTTCTCCCATTTCCTCCCCATCCAACTTCCAGCCTGGGATGGAGAAAAGATTGTGCCTCGGTGGTGGTTCAAAGAGCAATCATCACTAGGGGTAGATCAGTTAGCATACTTTTGGTTGCAGGTAACAGAAAATCCAACTCACACTGTTCAGAAAAATACAATTGCTGATCAACGACCCTCCCTCCAGAAGTCTGGGAGTCAGGTGAGCTTTGGGGCGGATTTCATCCAATGGGATCTACCTTTATGTGATTCTCTTGAATGTCACTCCCCCGTGTGTTGGCCTCAGCCACACACCAGTAGTGGGCTGGCAGCTCTCTTTCTAGATCTCAAAAAGAAAGAACAGAATCATTTCTGGGGGGCTCTCCTAGGATAAGAAAACTCTCAGAAACACCCAGCAAAGCACCTTCACATTCTGTTGACCCAAGTGGATCAGATGATCATTCCTGACCATATCCCTGCAAGACGATGGAATCAGCCTCAGCCAACCAGTCCCACTGGGAGCGAGGTCAGTCTCTCCTGATCACATGGGAGACGGGGAGGGGGGTAGGCAGGGATGAGAGGAAGCATCACCTGATCAGGATAGGAGTACTGAGGTCAGTCTATCCTGATCACATGGGAAACAGGGAGGGGGGGTGGGCAGGGATGAGAGGAAGCATCACCTGATCAGGATAGAGTACTGAGGTTCTGTTAGTGCTCTCTGCTGAATAAACGCAGCCTCACCTTCCTGCTCTCTCACTGGGCTACCCAGGGCACCTCTTCCAGCTACTGCTCTTCTCAGTGGATTTCCTTTCTTTCCTTTCCCTCCTTGCTTTTCTTTCTCTCTCCCTCCCTCTATTTCTTTCCTTCTTTCATTTATTCATCAAACAGCCTTTGCAACAGGCCCCATGCTAGACACTGGAGTTTCCTAGGTGGTCAGAACGCCGCTGCCCTTCCCAGGGAGAGCCCCCTCCTGGTGTGTGGCCAGGGTCCTGCAGATTCAATGGGCAGCCCCCTCCGGGGTCCTGCAGGGACTATCGGCAGAGAGGGGACCGTGGGACACTCGTGAGAGTTACCGTGCTAATCAGGAAGTTTGTTTCACATAAAGGAGAGAGCAGCGAGGCAAGGAAGACTGATTTTTGTCTACCCAGAACTGAAATACCATATTAAAATGCCTCCTAGCACCGAGAGGTTTGTCCATTAAATTTAATTAAGCTTTCTCCAGAATCATGTCTCTGGAGATCTATTACGCCCAGGGGACAAAGCGTTTACTTTTGTCAGCCTTTTCCTTGCTCTTCGCATCATTCTTTCTGACCAGAACCACAGCCTGCACCCACCCTGCTATTCTTCAGCAGATTGTTAGTCTTTCATGTCCTAACATAGGTCTGGGGGCTGAGGACGGTACTTTGGCTGGATCCTCCTGCGGTTTCTGGACTCAACAGCCTCTTCTGTGGGAGATTGGAGGTTCAGGAGCCTCTTTTTCTGTCTTAAAATGGACTGCCTTTGAGATGGATTTGCGTTGTTTCAGGGACAGCATCTCTGAACTCTGAGCCTCTTGTATCTCTCTCAAGCAGCCCAAACATTCTGGAAGTGTGATTCCTCCAAAGGGACCAGCTGGGAGAGGCATGCGCCCACGCCAGCCTCGGAGTGGGTGTGAATTCCTCAGTTCCAAAAAGGAGCAATTCTGTCTGATGGGCTGTCTGTGCCAAAGCTTACCCTGGCAACTTTCTTGGTATTGAAACCCTAGCATGCTGTGGGGGAAATATTTCAGCATGCTTCCCAGCCCTGGGGACCCGTTCCCATCCTGCGCTTGGAGGAATGTGCCACTCAGAGCTGCCACATTAATCCTGCTGCTGAAACCAACCACTGACACCCCAAGCGGCAGCTTAACACACGCGCGTGCGTGCACACACACACACACACACACACATAACCTTCTATCATCCCCCAAATCACAACACAGAAAGTTGAAAAGATGAGTGTTCCAATTTGCAACTGCCATTTTCCCAAGGGTGCTTGGTAGAATGTTAGTAGGTACTGCAGGGGGCTAGGGGGAAACTCTCTGCTTAAGTGAACCTAAGAAATCATGGATTAAACAAAAATAATCAGGTTTATCAGGACTTCTCAGAGCCTTTAATGAGCTAATTAACACTCTCTGAAGGGCTAGTAGGGGTGGGAGCAGAGGAGCTATAGTATTTTCCTTTTCCAAATTAATTTGACTGCAGAACTTTTTTGTTTTTGAACATCACCTGGGACTGGTATTCAAGGGAGCATCCTTTTCAAATCCTCCAGTTGCTTCTTCCTTCTACTATGAAGACACTCTATTTTGGTGTTACTCGTTGCTTTAGTAGCAGCGCTTTTGGGTATTCCTTAGAGAACTGGTGGGGGGCGCTGTCCAGGGGCTTCTTTGCAAAAGAAATGAGTGGTTTCCTGGGAGAGAATGCGTCCTAGGGAAGGAGGAATCAAACAGGTTTAACTCCAGTGGCAAAGCCTTAGTCCAGGGGTCCTCAGACTTTTTAAACAGGGTGCCAGTTCACTGTCCCTCAGACTGTTTGAGGGCCGGACTATAGTTTTAAAAAAAACCTAAAGGACAGTGCCTGTGGCTCAAAGGAGTAGGGCACCAGCCCCATATGCCGGAGGTGGCTGGTTCAAACCCAGCCCTGGCCAAAAAAAACCCACAAAAAAAAAAAAAACAAAAACAAAAACAAAAAAAACCGCAAAAAAAAACTATGAACAAATTCCTATGCACACTGTACATATCTTATTTTGAAGTAAAAAGACAAAACAGTGGTGGCGCCTGTGGCTCAAAGGAGTAGGGCGTCAGCCCCATATATGGGAGGTGGTGGATTCAAACCCAGCCCCGGCCAAAAACTGCAAAAAAAAAAAAAAAAAAAAAAATAAAGGAACAAATACAAATACAATATTTAAAATGAAAAAAAGGCGCCCCCATCTGCAAAAAAAAAAAAGACCTCCTAATTTCAGAAAAAAAAAGGGCCCCCCCCAACCGCCCCAAATAGACCCTACTAACTGCAAAATAAAAAAAAAAAATAGATCTCCTACCTTCAAAAAAAAAAAAATCGAGTGGCACCTGTGGCTCAAAGGAATAGGGCCCCAGCCCCATATACTGGAGGTGGAGGGTTCAAACCTGGCCCCAGCCAAAAACTGCAAAAAAAAAAAAAAAATCCTAACTTGTTCTTACCTCGGTTCTCAGGCAGCAGCAGGCTCTGCACAAGCAAGCTCGTGACTCCTCCAATCAAGAGTCTCAGTCTCAGGTGAGACTGAGGAGGAGTCAAGAGACAGAGAGAAGGAGGGGAGTCAGAGAGTGCAGCCACATTCCATACATGTGCACTGCGATGGCAAAAACACCCGGCAGGGATAGACTGAGAGAAGGAAGGGTGGGGAGAGACAGAGAGGAGGAGGGGATTCCACACATGCGCACTGCGGCCCAGGATGAGTAGGTTGCTAAGCAGGACAGGCACCTGCAGCAAAAATACCTGGCGGGCTGCATGTGGCCCGTGGGCAGTAGTTTGAGGGCCCCTGCCTTAGTCCTCAAAGGGAAGATGCAAAATCCAGCACAGAGGTGGCATTCCTCTGGGTCTATGTGCTTTCCCACCCAGAAGAGCAGGGCTGGAGTCAGCATCTGGTATGCGCTAGGGCTCAAGCAACCTTGCTGTGGGGACCCCTAGTAGAATTTAACATGTAAGAGGGAAGAAGATTTTTTTTCTCCTATTTTACAATAAAAGCCTATCACTCTGGTCGGTGCCTCATCTGGGTTAGAATGTCTCTAGGCCAGGGGACCAGTGCCCAGGGGGAGAAATTGAGAGCAGAGAGGCTGGAAAGAAATAGGTCCTGTGTGGTTACTTGCAGGAGAGTTGGTCGGTCTTGTTTTTACACATAGTAATGCTTCTGAGGAATCTCGGGGATATTTTTGGCTATAGCCCTGTGGTAGCAAGTTATGGCAAGAATCCTTTGGGCATTATCCACGGTGAAATTCTTTTTTTACTCCTAGACTTGTGGGGCTTGGAGGAATTTGATGATTAGTTAGGGAATTTATCATTTAGCCTTAATAGAAACCTAAATAACTGTATCTTTATAGAAAATGTTATGCACTCTACCCAGGGTGACAGAGTGAGACTCTGTCTCAAAAAGAAAAAAAAAATTCCTTTCTATCAATAGACCCAAGGTAAGAGGTTGCATGACTTTTAGCCTCAATTTAGATACTACCAGATTGACAGAAATCAATGTATGTACTCTTTTGAGCGGGCACCAACACTTTAGAAACTCAATTTAGATATATTTCGTTGTCTGTGAGTTAAATATCCCCATAGAGAACTCAGGGAAGCTGAAACCCAAATAGGGTCATATTTCAGAGTAGGTTTAAGTCATCTGTCCTTTTTGACCTGAGTCTTAGTTTCCTAGTCCATGGGGTTGAATGGTTGACCACGATCTTCTCTCTAAAGAGAAGATAAAATTGTTGAAGTCTTTGTGACAGTGTCGTGGTACAGTGAGAATTATGTCATGGGAATGATGTGGCCAGTATTGGATAGGATGCTTCAGCCACAGTGAAAGGAACCTCATGGCTTCCACAACAAGAAACTGTGTTGGCACACGTAACAGCACCCAACAGTAGGGCAAGCTCCAAACTAGTAGTTTCAGCTCCTCTTTCCTGAGATTCTCTTGTCTCACTCCTCTTCTGCACACCAGTGTCATCCTCTGGGTGACACTGAAGTGGCTACAGTCATTCCAAGCCTTTCATCCTTGGCAGGACTATGTCCAGAGAATGGCTCTTCCGTGGTTCTTCCTTAAGAGCAAAAAAACAAAACAAAACAAACAACAACAACAAAACAAAACGACTTTTCCCAGGAGCCCCCATCACCTTCCTTAAATATCTTTTTTGGCTCAAATGAGATTGCCTGTATATATTGTGTCCAGAACCAATTTTGGTGGCCAGGGCAACGCCATGTTCTCATCAGGTTAGATGTGAGTTCCTAATTTCTTTTCAATTTTTAATTTTAGACTATTCAGGGGAATACATATTTTGGTTACATAGTTTGCTTTTGTACATTTTAAGACAAAGTTACAATCGTGCCCTTCATCCAGAATGTGTGCCTTGTACCAGTTAGGTGTGAATTAACTCACTTACCTGACTTCCATGGAGTTTTATTTCCATATGTACATGTGAGTGTTGATGGACTAGTTTGAATTCAGCATTGAGTCTGTGTGATGTTTGGTTTTCCATTCTTGCAATACTTAGAAGAATTTCTAAACCAGAAGGGGAAGGGTCCCCCTGGTGGTTGGCTTGGGTCGTTCAGAGTCCTCCCTGGGAGCTAGAAGCAACTCCCAGACCACCAGACTGCAATGGGGGTGGGGGGGTGGGGGGCGAGGAGCAGTGAATGTTCTAGAGAGCACCAAAGTGCTTACTCCATGGCACTTTGATTTTACTTTAAGAATTTAACTCAGAAAAAATTTTGCATGAGTCAACATCCTATAAGCACCATCATTAAAGGCCTCATTCTCAGGATCGGAAAATTATTCCTATTGCTAAGAGAATAGTCTATCATAATGATATCGCTAGTGAATCATCAAAATGCATATTACAAAAGTCTTTATGCTCATATATTGGTTGACAAGGGAAAACAAGAATTTAGCAAAAAATAAAATGCATCCCTCTGACAAGTTGTAGTTTATTCCTTGCCAACAGATTTTTTCCCCTGAAGTGAACTCATTTGTGAAAGGATTTTGCTGCCTTGGTTAAAAACCGTCCAAGGGTAGTAATATCAGAACGTCAGAGAACAATGGGATGCATGCATCTTGATTGCTACAGTGATTTGTACAAACCAAGAGGGAAAATTTACTGTGGGGCCAGAAGCTGCAGGTGAATAAGTAAGTCTTTGGGTGCATTGAAGATTTTCAGAGGGAGATTAGCTTTCCACAGTGGTTAAGTAGTCAGAACTTAAAACCCTGCATTGAATAACCTAGAAATTAGAAATGGAGGCAGACAGGCAGAGAGAGATCAAGGTATAGGCTTTGTCTTGTGCAAGTCTTAGATACTTGCACCCTGAGCCTTGGTTTCTTCACCTGTATAATGGGAATAACAATCTCTAACTCCCAAAGTCTTGTAAATAGAAAAGGTGATACACACATATCAGCAGTTACTAAAACGTCCAGGACATTCCAGAGGCTACTAGATGCTCCCAAAGTGGGCTGGATGCCTCCAAAGTGAACACCTGGGCTTTCTTGGATCACTCGCTTGGTGGACTCTGTCAAGCCAGAGACTGAGTTGGTGGCCTTTCTGCTGCCTCCCATGGTGACTACACATTAGGCCTTGTTTTTGAGTCTGAGTTTCTCATGAGATGGTTGAGAAACCGAGGACTAAAATTTCATGTTAAACAAAGCAGCATTTGAGCTGAAAATGAGAGCCATGGCTAAGCAGAAGTGCCCTTGGTCTGATAGGCCGGTTTTTGTTCTTTTTTTTAAATTTCAGTCTTCTTAATGGTTCCTCTGTTGATGGAATGGAAGACTTCATATGAAAATTTTCCTTTCATTTTGTATTTAAAAGAAATTTAAGTTACTTAAATTAAGTTAATTTAAGCTTAATTACTTAAGTAACTTAAGTAATTAATTAATTTAAGTAACTTAAATTTCTGTTAAATACAAAATGAAAGGAAAATTTTCAAAATTAAGTTAATTTAAACTTAATTACTTAAGTAACTTAATTAATTAATGTAAGTAACTTAAATTTCTTTGAAAAATGCATAATACTTTTTTGAAAAACCAAGCAATATAAAGAACGTAAAAATCTCTCCATCAGGCTTGGCACCTGTGGCTCAAGCAGGTAAGGGGTCAGCCACATACATCTGAGCTGGCGGGTTCAAATCCAGCCCGGGCCAGCCAAACAACAATGATGGCTGCAACCAAAAAATAGCCAGATGTTGTGGTGGGCACCTGTAGTCCTATCTACTTGGGAGGCGGAGGCAGGAGAATCGCTTGAGCCCAGGCATTGGAGGTTGCTGTGAGCTGTGATGCCACAGCACTCTACCCAGGGCAACAGCTTGAGGCTCTGTCTCAAAAAAAAAAAATCTCTCCGTCATCCAAATTCCCCTCAAAGATTGGCTCATATCATATCATTTTTCCGGAACTTTTAAGCATTATGTAACTATGTGAAACTATGTGTATTTTAATATAAATGGAACATATTTTCTCTATTAGGTTTGAAGGGGAAGGAGAGAGAGGGGGACAGAGAGAATATTCTGGGAAGTCCTCCTTTTCTACTTGTTGAGACCCTGTCTGTGTTAATGCATAAAGACCTATCCTCTTAACACCAATAGAATATTTCATCAATCTCTTAGATTTTTGGCTTTCTCCAATCTTTCATTATTAAGAAAAACCAAACAAAGGGAAAAGACCATCTCGTGCGTACAACTTTGTACAGTTATTTGCTGCCCTTGTGTTTAAGTAAGTTGCGAAGCTTAAAAATGCAAAGAGGCCAACATAGCAAATGGGTCTGACAGGCTGTGGAGAAGTTCCCACATTTTCTCACAGGTTACTTATGTGAGAAAAGCAAACTCAGCTGCTGGAGTCGAGCTAGAATCTCACCAGCCTTGGGGCCCTATTGTCCAGAAGCCGAAGACTCTACCTAATATACTGGAGTTTCCTCAGGTCCCCAGGGGTTCCCCAGGGGTTGCAACCTGGTCATTTCCAGAAATATCTGGTCAATTTTTCTCTACCAGGCTTAATCAGCAGCTGCATCAAAGTGAATTTCATCTGTCAAAACTCTTTTCTTTCTCCCAGAGGTGTCACCTAACTACGGAAAGAAAGCTTCTGCTGGGTGAGGTCAGGGGACAAAATTTTCTTTTTTTGTTTTTTGTTTTTTGTAGAGACAGAGTCTCACTTTATTGCCCTCAGTGGAGTACTGTGGCATCACACATCTCACAGCAACCTCCAACTCCTGGGCTTAGGTGATTCTCTTGCCTCAGCCTCCCCAGTAGCTGGGATTACAGGCGCCTGCCACAACACCCGGCTATTTTTCTGTTTTGCAGTTTGGCCGAGGCTGGGTTTGAACCCACCACCTTCGGTACATGGGGCCAGCTCCCTACTCAATGAGCCACAGGCGCCGCCCTTTTCGTTTTTTTCAAATTGAGTTTTACAGCAGTTCATTCTTGTTTTTTTTTTTTTTTAATTGAAACAGAGTCTCACTTTGTCACCCTCTGTAGAGTTCATGACATCGTAGCTCACAGCAACCTCAGACTCTTGGGCTCAAGTGATTCTCTTGTCTCAGCCTCCCTAGTAGCTGGAACTACAGGCACCCATCACAACACCTGGCTATTTTTTTGTTGTTGTCATTGTTGTTTAGCAAGCCCAGGCCTGTTTCAAACCCACCAGCTCCGGTGCATGTGGCCAGCGCCCTAACCACTGAGCTACGGGTGCCCAGCCAAGGCACAGTTTATTCTTACTGATAGCAGCAGGGTAACTACTTTCACATAGATATCTACCTACCCATCTCTCTATTTACCTATCTACACACACATACACAAGTATTTTCCCAATTTTTTTCTGACCTTTCTACCATTTTGGAAGTATCATTAACCAAAAAAGTAAATAAATAAAAATAAAGACATATTAATCCAAGTCAAAAAATGCTTTCCAATTACATCATTTTTCCTTATCGATAAAGAAATTTCCATGGTATTCTTCTAAGAGCAAATCTCAGCTCTCACAATATACCACATAAACATATTATTTCCTTCTGGTACATTAATTTTTGAATTACTTTGGGGGACAAACCACCACCAAAGTAGTGGTTTGGCTATAAACTCCCTTGACATCTGGCCAAACCTCCAAATAACAAGGATATAATTGCTTTCAAGCTCTTGCCACTGAGATTTTCTGGCCCCCTCTCTCATAAATGAGAAAGTTAACTTGTATGCTTCTGTGGTAATAAAAACCACAACCTATCATAATATTTACCAACTTGCGATAAGATAAAAGCTCACTTTGGAGGCATCAGGAATAGTATTTAGCACAGTCCATTAGGGAGTGCCGAGCTGCCAGCAGGCACTGTTTACAGAGAGCTCCTGGGATTCCAGCTTCTCTCTTGCCATGGAGGATGCGGAGATAGCTTCAAGGTTCTTCCGTTCGTGGCTTTCACAAGTTACCGTCAAAGACGTTGCTTAAAGTGCAGGGCAAGTTCAGGGTGGGTTTGTGGACATCCGCCCGCGGAGGGCCCTTCTCTGGGATTGTTTTCAGAACGTAGAACATACAATTCTGGTGGGGAGAGAATATTCTAGGTGCCACCCAGTTTCTGGACCTTGAGGAACCTTGAATCATATGGTAAGAAATCTATTCCCTCCTAGCTCTCCTTCCAATCCTCTGAGCATCTGAGAAAAAACAGCCTCCATTCATCTTTAATACCCTCTAACACAGGCTAACCTCCTTTTGAACAAAGAGGATGCAGGCTTCAGACTCGGGTCCCCGGAATCTGGGTAGAATTTACCAGCTTGAGCCTCCTTTATCATTAGCTCCCATTTGTGGCAAGCAAGGGTTACGGGTTTTCTACTTATGGTAACAAGGTCAAATTTCCTTTGGCAGTACATTTAAGTGGAACTTTGAATTAAAGTGAGTTAATTTAAAAAATCTATATACATACTAAAAAACCCACAGGTGGGACATACAGTGGCAAAAGCCACAAAGGAAGTACAGAAATGACCGAAGTTTGGGAAATTTGGGGGGAAAGTTCTGGAAGTATTCCCAACCCTGCCAGCCCTCCTCTTCCTCCTCTGTCCTCCTCAGCAACATTTCACACCTACCCAGTTGGTCTTTCTGCAGTTCCCAGGAGGTGCCTGTGACTCTGAGCAGTTACACTTGTGGTTCCCTCTGCTGAAATGTACCAGCTTCTTCCGGTCATTTCTGCATATTCTGCAAGCGCTGGCTCAGGCAGCAGGGGCTCCTCCGTGTCCCTCTTGTGCACAGTGCCCCAAGTTTCCTATAAGGCACTTCTCACACTGTATTGTCATTGCTGGTTGACATGTCCCTCCCTCCCTGAAATGCTTAGGGGCAAGGACTGTGACTTGTGTGTCTGTCTTCTCACCCGCTGGGGACGCTTGGCACACGGTAGGAACTCTGGGTTGTAGTGGGAACTGTACCTAGTTCCTGCCTGGCACAGACGTCAATATTCGTTGACGAGAGTGAGTAGTGACTAAGTGAAGAAGGAATTTCTAGCTCCTAGAAGCTTCTTAGCTGTTTTATGATTTTGCATCACTGAAGGTCCCATTCATGGCCACCCCAGGAGTTCACCCACCCTGTGTGTACTTAGGGAGCACCTGGGCTGAGAACAGACCCCCCACGGTGGCCTCCCCAGTGCGGCAGAGAGATCTTTGGCCTACTGGCTGTGTGTCTTTGTGTCTAAAAGCTGCGGTCACGTCACCACACATACTCACAGGGAACAACATGTTGCCCGTTGAGCCACCTCGAGGGCCTTAGAGGGAGCCTCAGGGCTGAGTTCTGCCCAAGGACTCTGCTGGAAACACCAGCACAGCGCGCCGTAGCTACACCTGCCTCTGGGTGCTCTGGCCTGGTCTGTGATGGGTGCCCTGGTGCGGGAGCCTCGGGGAGGGGAACAGCAGCCTACGTGGACCTTCAGAGGGGGCCGGAAGGGCAGATCCCAAAGTGAATGTCTTCTCATTGCAAAGGGAATTGAGGAACACAACAGGAAAAGAGGAAGGCAGAGAAGGAAGGGCCGCGTGGAGACCCTGGCCTTAACGGCCTGTTAGATTTCCTTCCAGGCTTTTTGCCACCTTGGTTTTCTATTTTTACGAAAAGTTACAAACACTATTTTGTACCCTAGTTTTGTCCTTCCTATTTTATCATTGTCATATCCATAAAGTATAATTTAGATTACCTTATTAGATAGAAGGAAAAAAGGTCATTACCAAGCATACAACAAATTAAAAAAGAGAAAAAAGGAGAAAAAATAAATACATCTGCAATTGCCCTCACTAGTATTTATATTTTGATACACATCATTCCAGCCTCTTTTTCTTTCTTTCGGTGTGTGTGCAGAAACATAATATTAATGGTTACAATTTTTCTGAAAGCTGCTCTGCTCTAGGTACTAAGCAAAGCATTTTACCAAAAAAAAAAAAAAAAAAAAAGAAAAAAGAAAAGAAAAAAAAAAAACAAGAAGCACTTTACCAAGGTCTTCTCATTTAAGCTTTCTTACAGCCCAACCAAGTGTCATTAACCCCATGGACAGGTGAGGAAAAGGCTCTTCAAGATCCGATGCCTTGTCTGGAGGTTCACATTAGTCAGACTTAGAACTGTTTGAAGCAAAGCCAATGCTTGCAACCCCTATGCCTTCCCCCTACTCCACTCCCCACCTTGTTCTTTGATTGCTTTGCAACAGTCAACGAGGTATATATTCCATAGTAGAGATTCTTTTCACCAGCTATGGATTAGAATCAACCAGAGAATTGGGGAGGGGGGAACCAACAACTGATGCTGATCCAGATGTTCATATGGGGGCTGAATGACCTGCGTTTTCAAGTCTCCCCAAGTGGCCCCTTCTTGTAGCCTGTGCTAGACTGCAGTGCACCTTGGTTTATTCCATCAGGGGACTCTCTACTGTTGGAAATGCAGCCCTTGAAAGCCACACTGAAGTTTTGCTAATATACAAAATCAAAGCAGTATGTAGCAGCAAAGGCGGCTTCCACCTTCATAAACCTTCCACAAGGCACTAAACCGAAAGCAAACTTCAATCCCTTTACATGTGACTTCTGATGAGGGTAAGGTAGCCCAGGAGGTGAGTGGGAGCTGGTATTCAGAGTCCCTGAGTGTGAGCACCCCAAACCTCAGACATACACAGAATATTTCAGGTCACTGGTTTGTGTGTGCCTGAGTGAATCCTTAATTCCCTTTTTTCAGACTTCAGTAATTTCTCGCAGCGTATGTAGAGTTCATGACACAAACACATCTGGATTTGGGGGTGTGGATCTGAAATATTCGCAGGCCAATATGTCGGGCGCAGATGTTGAATTGGCAGCCAGAGCGGATGGGGGTGACCTCATTGGAGGCCCCATCTGGGCCTGTGCTTGGAGCAACATAGCCTTCCCTGCTGGTTTCAGCTGCGTCCTATACCTGGGTGCTTCTCCACCTGCCCAAAGGCATTTCGTAGCCTTCTTCCTCTCGAGGGGCACCCATGAACTTGACATTACTGCATCTCATGCAGAAAATGCCAACAGGGTAAACAATAGGAGCTCTGATAGAAGACAAGTGTGACCTATCAAGGCTTGTCTGTGTCAGACTTGGTGTTGGTCCAGAAAGCAGCGTGTGTGGCCTGGAAGCGGGAGTCAGGCTTTCCGTCCTCAACATATCCTGGAGGGTAGGCCAGCAGCTCTGGAGCCAGACAGAGTTGAGTCTGAATACACATTCCATCACTTTCTAGGCTTTCGACCCTAGTAAGCAAGTTACCTCTCTGAGACACTGTTTTCTTGTCTGTAAAATGGGCACCATGAAAACTACTTTACTGGGCTATTCAGAAAATGAGATGACTGGTTGGGAAGGCTGTATAGTGGGCTCTTGTCCCTTCCCCAGCCATGCACCTGCTTCTAGATTATGTGATCATATGAGATCCATTTTCTGTAGCCAAGCTAGCAGTTCAGCAGAATTCAGTTCAACAAGTACTTCGAGGACCCCCTCTATGCCAGGCACTGCAGCCTTCACCATTCTGCATCCTTGTTCATCTCTGTGCTATCTCTCATGCGGTTCCCTCTGCCTAGAAAGCTCTTCCTTGTTTCTTCCTGTCCTCCCCAAGCCCAGTTCAGTTCTCATCTTCTTGCCTTGATTCTCCTGGCTGAATATCATCTCTCCCTTCTAGATTCCCGTAGTGCTTAGGCCAGGGGTTCTCAAATGTCATCGTGTATGAGGAACCCCCAGGATGCTTAATATTCTAAGCCTGCTGTCCATGTCTACAAGACAGGAAACCCTGGGAGTCGTTTGTGAGGGTTAGATGAGATGTCATGTGTGAAATATTTAGCACAGGGTTGTAGGTAGGTGCTCAGTAAATGTGGGCGAATATAAATGTCATTACAATATATTGCAATAAATAATCATAGGCTTCTATAATGAAATATGTTTTAACAATAAGAAGAGGGGGAGCAAACATTCTGGGACTGATAGTTGTAAGGTGCAGGATTGCAAGATGGATTCCCAGACACCAGCTTCTTCTGGAAGTGTGACTAAACTGCTCAGAGTTAATGAGTTTCTAGAATAAAGTTCTATGCGGAGGGAAGAGGTTTCAAGTGCCAAGTTCTATCCATTCCAATTCTCATGCACTGTAACCCTTGGCACATCTTCTTCACCCAGGAGTTCTGACTCTGGCTCAGCTTTCTAGCTTGGTACCAGTTAATTACGGTAATAGGATAAGGCATTCTTGGACAGAAGGGAGATACTGGGCTAGTGTGGGACAGCAAGGCGTGGGGAGAGGGATTTATTAGAAGCCAAATAAATGACATCAGTGAATCTATGAGGATGTCAAAGTACACTGCAGTGAAGCTAAGGTTGGGATGGGGTGAGGCGCAGCCCGTGAGGAAGCTTGGGGAGCGTATAGTACCATCGTGTCCTGGGATAAGGATGCATGAACATGGGAAAGGAAATCAGGAATGCTCTGAATGAAGACAGAGCCACTGCAGACAAGGTAAGAGGATGCGGGGTTATGTCAGGGCTAGGAATTATCCAGAGGCCCTCCTGGCGCATCCTTTAGGTTTCCTAGTGGCCAACACAGGTGCCTGCCCTGGGGCTGGATACAGCAGCCCAGCTACCCTGGGAAGGGAAAGGACCCCCCCCCCAAACAGCCTATGCTGAGTTCTCGCTAAACAAGGCCTCTGTGACCTGGAACATACACATGGGTCCTGGGATCCAGAATTTCATGATTCTGAGACATCAAACAAGAGTTTTGCAGCCCAGCCTTTTTTCTTTTCTGCTGCACATTGGAAAAAAAGACTCGGCGTGGACCACACATTAAATACACAGACACTAACAACAGTGACGAGCAAAAGGAAAGGTCCATGAACATTATCCGCAATATCTGACACTACAGCTAAGCAGAACCATCCTCAAATAACCAGCATGTGGCCCGTGGGCCGCAGGTTGGACACCCCTGCTCGCAGTTCTGTCCATCTTTGACATTCGCTCCATTAACCCACAGTCCTGTGGTTAGCTCAAGATTTGGGTTGGGAGAAATCCTGCCTTTGTTACTCCCTTGCTCTGTCACCTTAGACGAATGCCCTCACCTCTCCAACTTCCTCAACTGAAAAGTAAGGATCACCACACTTATTTTATGACCTTGTTAGAATTGAATGAAAGATGCAGGCGGTGAAAGAATGGGGCTGAGGAGGCTGTGGTTGGAGAAATGAAATCTCTCTTAGCAATGAACAATTGGAGAGCTACTTGGTTCATCTCATTTGAGCCTCCCAACCAGGCGGTGCCTTAATCACCATTTTATAGATGAGGAAACGATGGTTCAGTGAGGGTAGGTCACTTGTCCTAGGCCACAGGGTTAGCAAGTGACTGAGCTGGGATTCGATCCCAGGTCTCTCAGCTGCTACACACACCCCCTCCCACACCACACTACACTTGACACTACACTCCCTGCCACATCACGCACATATGTGGATTATCTTGTTTCTGAGCACAGCCTGTGTTGGCTGCTCCTCTGGGCACAAAGCAACAGAACCTCAACTTGCTGAAATTGGCTCCAAGAGCCCTGCTTCTTGCCTTTTCTCTTCTCATTTATTCACACACCCGCAAATGGCTGTGGAGGGAGCAAGGCGGCCAAGAATTTCAGTTAGAGAAAACTGCATTTGCTTTCCATCCAGACTGACCATGTATTTTCCAGGTAAAGTGAGAGACCCCTGATGTAGAAGAGCAGTTGAGTGTGGCCTGGGCGGCCCCATCGTTCTCGAGTCGGTCCCAGCAGAGAGCTGGCCCGTGTGGTCTTGTCCTTATTCGTTAAGGATTCTCTGTATTGAGATGCAACCTAATTAGGGTTGAGCTCAAAGCCTGTTCGTTTGGGGGCTTAGTTCATAAAAGATTAATGTTTGTTTTCCTTGGGTTTTGTTGCAGAATTCAGCTGGAAAAAATCCAGGGTGCGCTTCTTCCAACAGAAGTAGCACTTTGGTGGTTTGTGAAAATCCCTTTTCCCTCATGTTAAAACCTTGATTTTTATGTTCCCCTCCTCACGACTCATCCCCACTCACTGGCCTGGCACTTTAGTTTCTGATGATATAGGAGAGGAAAAAAAAATGATTCGGTAATCAGGGAAATCTATGGGTGATATTATTCAAAAGGAACGTATTTACTTACAGATGATTATCTTTAAAAACAGGTGGCAAGTAAGACAAGACACATTGGGAAAAAGTTCCGTATCCATTCATGTATCTATTCTATCATTCAACATGTTTGAACACTGTTATATGCCAGACACTGAGCATTTGCTTTGTGTATTTCATCAGATTTTTCTTCCTGTGGTTTGCTTGAGCAATTTAATTCTCTCATTAGTGTGATAATAGGAAGTGCTTCCTACATGTGAATGGGTCGCTTCCTACGCTCCCTCTGTTGAGAGAAGAGCTTACTTATCCAGTTAAACAAGTGCCTACTGTGTTTTCTGTTAACAAAAACATTCTATGCTATTAGTAAAAATTCCAAACAATACAGATTGATAACATAAAAGAAGTAACAGACTTTCCTAATCCCAACTCCCAGAGAGTGCCACTGCTAATGGATTGGTGTGTATTATTTCAGCAACGAACGACAATAACAATACAATTTGATGTACAGAAATGCAAAACAGATAACACTTCTGCTCTGCAACTTGTGTTGGGTCCCTTCATAACCTAACCCATTGCAGTTACACTTTTGACATGTCCGCCCAGTACGCACTCAACTACTCTCATGAGGCCCTAGAGAACATCCTTGTTTTAAATGGCTGCGTGGTGTTCCATTGTGTGACATTATTTATTCCAGCAGTTCTTTATTCTGGATATTTTGGTCATTTCTCATTTCCTGTCACTACAACCAGTGCTTCCGTAGACTTCCTTGTAGCTACACTTGGGCATTTCTACAAATAATTTCTATGACTAGGAGTTACTGAGTCAAAGTGATGAATGCCTTTTTTGTTTGTTCATTTCCCAATTGTCATATGAAATGTCAAGACCCTTCATGCACACTGAAGTTTTCTTTTCTATAATCCTTCACCTCATACTTTCCCTTTTCTCTCTTTTCACTCCTCTCAAAATATTTTTAAAGCAAGTCCCAAATGGTAACAGGTATGTGGGGGGAACGGTGCACTAGTTTTGAAAGGAAGCAAAGTGGAACATAGCTGAATCTTTTTTGCTCAGGGCAGTTCTGGCTGCCTGTGAAGCAACAAAAATAGCCTGTTCTCTTCCCTTGAGTCAACGTCCTTGTGAATTCTTGCTGATGTGATCATTCTCCTGGGACAGCCAAAGCCTGGGTTTGCTTTTCTTTATGTTTCATAGGTGAACAGAAAACAACAAAAATCATGCACGTTTGAGGGGAGGAGTATCTTTTAAGCTCCTTTTCTTGAAGGAGACAGTGGTAACTTGACTGATTCCTTTGATGTAACATCATTATCACAGGATACCACAACTTAGTGAGGTCCGAGGAGTCATTTCTATGTTGGATAAACTTAGGGATAAAGTAGTTCTATTCCCAGTTCTCCAACTTAAAATATTTATTGGCACATTCAGAGAGTGCCCCCCCAAATTACACAGATTAAGAAAGGAAAAAACTGTATTAAAATTGTAACACTCGATATACCGATAAGAAAAGATGAATACAAGTCACATTTGAGCATCCCTTGTAATTTCAGAAGTCAAATGTGACTTGAATATTATCATTTTAATACAGTTTTTTTCCTTTCTTAAAATTTGTATACATTTTTTTTTGGCACCCTTTATTTTTGCATCTTATGAGTTTTGACACTTTCTTAAAAATGAAAACATATAACTGGATAAATTGTAAAAATGAAAATCTTATCTGTGTGTGTGTCTGTAATAGTTTTTCTCCTGTTTTTCTTTGGCTGCAATTAAGTGGGAGACCTGTGTTCCCACAGTTACCAGAGCCAGAAGGGAACCTTCTCCGGAAGGCTGAAGTCACAGAGCTTTCTCCAGCTCCTGGCTGATTTTGCTAACTCTCTCCAACAGAGGGCAGTGCATTTCTTTTGTTGGCCTGCTCAAATTTGAAAAATACTCCTTAAAAGCAGAGGATTCTCCTTATCTCAGAATTTGAGCACCTTTTTCTTTATCAAAATCATTCTTGGCACACTTTTGAGACCATTACACCAGTGAACATTCCAAACATAGGATAGACATGGGAGATTTAAATATTCCTTATGCTAGCAAGAGCTCAATTGCTCAGATTCAAAACCGAGAAAACTAGTTTTGTAAATGCCCTCATGCCATTTCTTTTCATTACTTTGGTTTTTTTTGCTTTTGTTTTTGTTTCTCAACTATTCCTGTCCTGGAATGTCATGAGAGTTGGTTTTGAAGACATTGTTATTATAAATAGTAGAATCTCTCCCTAACATTATTCATTACCAAGTCCCCCCACCCCACCGCCATTGTCAATTTGGATATTTCTTATGAGGAAAAAAGAAGCAGAGGCCTGATGAGTTACAGGGCTGAGAAGGAGGCCCAGGGGCCAGCACACCTTATTTTGTTGATGGAAGGGCCTGCCACGCTTGGCAAAAAGATTTGCCATTAATTACAAACAATCCCACACAGTTTCCCTTAGATTGGCACACTGATTTTCAGCATAATGAAGAGTTGGGTCCAATGCCAATCACTGTCTGACTGCTAGTTAGAGTTTCTATATTTTAAACTTCAACATAAGGGAAATAGGGCTGAAGAACTGTCCAGAGAAGTCTGGAAGGAGAATAGGAAAAAGGCAGAGGAAAGAAAGCACTCACGCCAGGGTCTGTGCTCTGTGCCCTCTGGATTACGTCTAGAGATGGAAACCAGCACAGTTAAAGGCCCCTGCCCAGGCAGTCTGCTTACTGGTAGAACAACTGAGACATGAGCTGGGTTCCCATTTATTTCACTCCTGTAGTCACTGTGTCCCAACCTGGGCCCCATAAACCTTCATACTCTTGTGAGGTCTCCTTCCACCCCTCCCAGGAATCGGGGCTGTACCTGCCCCATCTGAACCAGTATGATGTGGCAGAAATCACGCTGTGGTGGTTCCAGGCTAGCAGATACTGCACGTGTGCTCTTAAAAGCCATCTACTATGTAAGAAGTCCAGCTGCCCCACTGGAGAGAGACCCCTGAAGAGGCTCGGAGGCTGAGACGTCTCATGGAGGGAGAAACCACATGGAGGCTTCCAGAGAATTCTTATACCAGCTGACATCTGATTGCAACTGCAGTCGCCAGTCAGACAGATCAGCAGAAGAACCACCCAGCTGAGTCCAGTCAGCTTACAGAATCATGAGAGCTAATAATAAACTTGTTACAAAAGTATTCTCCCTACTAACTTTAGCAATTTCTGGTTACAAGCTCTTAGTACCTATGAGGTCTGGAGGCCAGACTTCCTGCTCTGCAGGCACAAAAGAGGACTGAGTGAAAGTGGTGCTTGTGGGGCAGAGAATAGGTTCACTGCTGTAACCTGGGAGAACTGCATTCTAAGCTTGACTTTCATACCAACTAACTGTATGGTCTTGAGCAAATATTCCCTCATTTGAAAAAGATGATAATTCAACTATTAGGGAGGCCACCACTTTTTCTTTCTTTGTATATGGAAGACATAGTAAATCAACTGTCACTTTACTGAGCCTAGACTTGGCTCCAGAATCCTTCTCAACACAGATAGCTACTTACCACCTTTTAATTTTTTTTTGACACAGAGTCATAAGCTGTGTTCCTGGGTAGAGCGCTGTGGTGTCACAGATCACAGCAACCTCAAACTCTTGGGCTTAAGCAATTATCTTGCCTCAGCCTCCCCAGTAGCTGGGACTACAGGCACCTGTCTCAATACCCAGCTATTTTTTTGTTGCACTTATGATTGTCATTTTAGCTGGCCTGGGCCGGATTGGAACCTGCCAGCCTTGGTGTATGTGGCTGGCGCTCTACCCACTGAGGTACAGCACCACCCTACCTTTTAGTTTTTAAGAGACAGGATCTCTCTCTGTCACCCAGGCTGGAATGCCATTTGCACAAATGATTCTTCTGCCTTGGCTTCCCAAAGTGCTGAGATTACAGGTATGAGCCACTGTGTCTGGCCCAGCTGGTGCCTTCGGATCAGTGCTGGCTCTGATGAGTCCTGTTTGCTACCCTGGACTAGATGATTCTAAATACTTAGAAATCCGCTTTTAGGACTTTCAAGAAACAATTTACTAGCTATGGAAAGAACTTGGAAGAGTAGAAGGAGTCATCTCCTGTTGAAACTCCTCAGTGGTTTCCTTTTGCTTCAGGACAAATCTGTGCTCTTTAAAAGGCTCAGCAAGACCTTATGGGATCTGATCCCCCTTCAACCTCATCTCCTGGGGTTCCCCATCTGCACCCAGACTCATAAGTTTTTCACTCTGTTGCAGTGATTTCTTTATGGGCTTGTACACCTGATGAACTGTCAACTCCTTGAGGCCAGAGACAGAGTTTTATCCATTGATATATATCATTAGAACTCTGCATCTGCCTAGAATCTATGACAGTTAATAAAAAAGTTAGGGGTGGCACCTGTGGCTCAAAAGAGTAGGGTGCAGGCCCCATATACCGGAGGTGGCAGTTTTCAAACCCGACCCCAACCAAAAACAACAACAACAAAAAACCAAAACAAACAAACAAAAAAGTTAGATGAGTGACTTATGAATGAATTAAGAAATAGCTAATGGCAATCTCTTCACTTATTAGTCTTTGGAAACAGCTTTGGGTTTGTTATTTGGGGCTCCTGCCTTTCCCTACATCAGTGGTTCTCAACCTTCCTAATCCTGTGACCCTTTAATACAGTCATGACCCACAGGTTGAGAACCACTGCCCTCCATCCTAGTGAAGGATGAATGAAAGTTTTAATAGATTTGAGCCCCTCCCAAAGTCAGTCCAAAATCAGGCTCAACTAGGAGAATCTAACAGCTCTACAGAGTCTTAGGAAATTCTTGACTAATGTCACCTTATACCAGGGCCATAGACACAATGCCTGGTGGAGGTAGGTGGGTAAAGTAAGAGTAAAGTGGACATGCCCTGTCAAAGCCCCTGGGACCCACCTGCAGATGGCTGCCATGTGGGATTATGAGTCTCCCATATTGGTCTTCACTCTGTCCCCAGCATCCAGGATAGTGAATCTCCCTAGGACCCATATTGATCTTCACTCTGCCCCCAGCATCCAGGATAGTGAGTCTCCATCGGACCCATATTGGTCTTCACTCTGTCCCCAGCATCCAGGATAGTGAATCTCCCTAGGACCCATATTCCTCTTCACTCTTTCCCCAGCGTCCAGGATAGTGAATCTCCCTAGGACCCATATTCCTCTTCACTCTGTCCCCAGCGTCCAGGATAGTGAATCTCCCTAGGACCCATATTCCTCTTCACTCTGTCCCCAGTGTCCAGGATAGTGAATCTCCATAGGACCCATATTCTTCTTCACTCTGTCCGCAGCATCCAGGATAGTGACTCTCCATAGGACCCATATTGCTCTTCACTCTGCTCCCAGCATCCAGGATAGTGAATTGCACTTAGATGTTTGTTGAACATATGAATGAGCCTCCCCCTTTTCAGAACCACCTGGAGAATCAGCAAAGAGAAATGAAAGGTGAGGAAGGAACAGCTATCACTTATTAAGGATCTGGTACGTGCTTGGTGCTACAGTAGGGTTTTTACCTGTGTTATCTTACTAAACCCTTATAGTAAGCATGTGAGTCAGATTTTACAATTCCTGCATAATAAATAAGAAATACGAAGCTCAGAGAGGTCAAGTAGAGTAGGTACTAAATTACCTCGGTTCACACAGCTAGAAGTGGCTCAGCTGGGATTTAAACTCATCTCTGTCTGCCTTATGCTTGTTTCATATTTAGACAGCTCAGAACTGCTTTTATGTCTTCTCAAGACCAGCTATGTGACCTTATTATTCAGTTTCTTCATGTATAAAATGGGCATAATAATGGTACCCACTTCATAGGATTGTTGTAAGAATGAAATGAGTCAAAACGTAAAGTGCTCAGAACACTGAGTAGTAGGTACTAAATTCTCAATTAAAAAAATAGCATTTGTTCATTTTTTTCTGTCTTTTTTTTGAGACGAAGTCTCAGTTTGTCGCCCTTGGTAGAGTGCCATGGCATCACAACTCACAGCAACCTCAAACTCTTGGGCTAAAGCGACTCTCTTGCCTTGGCCTCTCGAGTAACTGGGACTACAGGTGCCCGCCACAATGCCCCACTATTCTTCAAAGGTGAGGTCTTGCTGTGGCTCAGGCTGGTCTCAAACTGGGGAGCTCAGGCAATGCACCTGCCTTGGCCTCCCAGAGTGCTAGGATTACAGGTGTGAGCCACTGCGCCCGGCTTTTCTCTTCTTCTTTATTCTACCACTGAACTTTATCCATCCTTAACTGAGCAAGAAATTGGGTGACATCCCTAGTAAATTGTCTGAAACTCAGAATCTACAGTCTGTCTTTATACTTTATTTAATAAATGTTTTGGGCAATCTGTCTTTTTCATTGTCGCTTTTGTTTGTTTTCAGTCTGTTTTTAAATACCCATCTTAACATACAAGCTGGTCAGAATCATGTCTTCAAAAGAGGGACCCAGCGGAGAGAAGTTTTAGAAGGTGAGATGTTTTCGACATTAGAAACAGCAATGGTTTTGGAGTGAGAGGACCTGGCTACAGGTATTCCTGTTTAGCTCTATGACCTGAGCAAGCAACACCAGCCTTTAGAACCTCAGTTGCCCCATCTATAAAATGAAAACTGCTCAGGTCCTTTTGGGTGCTGCTACCAGGATCCACTGAGGGGGTGTCCGGGGCTGTGTCAAGACAGCTGCCAGCACCAACATGTGTGAGGCTGGCCCAGGAGGCTGCAAGCACCCCCCATCCCCTGGAAGCTGGGGCAGCTCTGGGTGGGGGGACCAACAGCCCCATAAGAAAACTGAGCATCTGAATAATGACCGTGTTCTTTAAATGGCGCTGTGGCCCTGTGGAGTGCTGTGGCCCTGCTGAGTGCTGAGAACTCATTTTCCACAGTTCACTATTCTCCTGGTCAATGGGGCTTGACTTGATTATCCTTCTTCCAGGCTTCAGGAGATATGGGCAACATTTAAGATTTGTTTAAAAATTAGCTAAATAAAATGGTCTCCTCCTCCCCAGCAATAGTTTCTGTGAGTAATGGAGCTTACATAGGATAATTTCATAGGTGGATGTAAATCTGGAAACAGAAAATATACTTCATGTCTGTCTGTGCAGGCCTGGGAATGTGTGAGGATAGAATGTCTCCTGTTTAGAGGGAAACAAAACAAAAAACAAAGCCTGAAGAAGCAGCCTCCAAACCAGAGCGAGCCTCTTCATAGAAACTGCCAAACACGTCTCTCTCTCTGATCTCACCGCCTTTGGTCCCTGTCAGGCTGACATTAGTGCTGGTGTTTCTATTATGATATGTATTCGAACAACTTGAAATGTTGTACACAAAGAAATAATGCTTTTAAAATAAATTAAAGTGTCATTTAAAAGAAAAATATTTAAAATAAAGAAATGATCCACTTTTTCAGACTTTAATACACTGGAAAATTAAAAAATAAATGTGGAAAATAAAAGCCACCCACACGGAAATAACATTTCAAGCATTTTCTTGCCCCCTCTTTTAATTTGCCTACAAAATCCACATAGAAATGCATGGGCAAAATCAGATCCCTCTGGATAGATGGTTTTCTGCATTGCTTTTTTCACTTAACATCATGATGTGAGCACTCCCCCCAGCCCCATATTTTTGAATAGCTTCCAAAATCACGATTCTTAATGGCTACCTAATTTCATCAAATGGATGAAGGATGATTTATTGAAATACTTCCTGGTTGTTGGACATTTAGGTTAAATTGAATTAACTTTTCAATGAGAGAAAAAAAAGAAATGGTGCTAGCCATTTATGAGGCATCAATGATCACCCTGCATGAGCAGCCAGAAATAAAAGTCAGTGACACCATCCAGCACGTGGGGAAAGATCCAGAAATGGCCAGGAAACGGATGGAGAAATTGTGAGGGATGAATTGAGTTGTTCGTGTTTATTATGTCTATGGTACAGTAAATATAGAGAGCACAGGACTAAGCATTCGCTTGTCAGTAACTGACAACCGGTCCACGGTGCCTCGGAGCCTGGACGGCGCTTAAATCCGGTCAGTTTCACTGGAGGACCTGCCGAGTCAGCTACTCCTGATGGAAGGGCTCCTGCCTGGCCTTCTCAGCACTAGTGCGCTTCCTTTCCTTGGAATGACTTTCCTTTTCAAGGACACCACCTCTAGTCTCCTGACAACTTTAGGGTGCGTGTATGTGAGCATGCAGGCCTGGGAGCAGGGAGGGAGCAGAGTGAGAGGAGTATGTTTTTCTTTTGAATATTCTATAGTTTCGGTTCCTGGGATAGCAGCACTCAGTGACCACGCTCTGATCTTTGCTAGTCTGACAATCCCAACAGACCAGCAAGCCTCTCTTGCACGTTAGGCAGGGATTCTTTTTCTTTTTTTTTTTTTTTTTGTAGAGGCAGAGTCTCACTCTCTCGCCCTCCGTAGAGTGCTGTGGAGTCACAGCTCACAGCAACCTCCACCTCTTAGGCTTGAGCGATTCTCTTGCCTCAGCCTCCCAGGTAGCTGGGATTACAGGCGCCCGCCACAATGCCCAGCTGATTTTTGATGCAGTTCGGCCGGGGCCGGGTTTGAACC